>JASDQU011312587.1:0-16752 GCA_032191745.1 Picea mariana
GTGAAACTCATCTAGAATAATTCCAAAGCAAAAAATTCACTTTTGAATGGTCTTAGTGAAACGATATTCACCAAATTTGCATATTGTAAATCCGCTAAAGATATTTGGGACAAACTTCAAAATATTTATGAAGGAGATTCAAAAGTCAAAGCAACAAAGCTTCAAACTTACAGAGGTCTGATGAAGGAAGATGAGAATATTGCAGCTTACTCTTTATGAGATGATGAAACAGTAAATGCAATCATAGGATTGGGAGAATAAATCAAAGAATCTGTAATTGTTCAAAAAGTACTAAGATCTCTTCCTATGATATTTGACCCTAAGATATCATCACTAGAAGAAATATTGGATCTAAAATCAATAAGCATGGATGAATTACATGGAATCTTCACAACATATGAAATGAGAACTGAATAGAAAAATACAGATATAAAAGAAGCATCCTTCAAAGCATCCAAAAAGTCGAAGAAAAAGGGAATGCAAAAAGAAGAACATAGTAGCAGTAGTGACATCTGGGAAGATGATGAAGAAGTGGCCAACTTTGTCAAAAGATTGAACAAGGGAACCGACGGTAGGTATAGAGGTAAGCTTCGTTTAATTTGTTTTAATTGTGATGGTATTGGTCATTTTGCTAACAAATGTCCTTATAAAAAAAATAGAAATGATGAAGGTTAGTCAAAAGGAAAACAAACATATAAATGCAAAATAACCACAAATGAAGTTTTCAAGAAAATTTTATGCACCAAAGAAGACATCTCATCATCAGATGAAGATGAATTCAGTGACAGTGAGACATAAAGAGTTATATTCATGGTAGTAGAATACTCTGATAAAGAAGACTCCGAAGACGAATATGAAGAAGTTGAAGAAGAATATGAAGAAGTCGAAGAAGAAATTGAAGAGGCAAAAATTGACTACCGAGAGGAATTAATGTGTGCCATAGAAGTTATCAGAAGAGAAAACAAGAAAAACAAGAAACTACAAGCAGAACTAGACAAGAAAGAAGACACTCAAGAACTAGAACGGATGATCACAAATTTGAAGGTTCAAATAGAAGAAGATAAAAGAATTGAAGAAGCACTCAAAGAACAACTAGAAGAAAAAGGCAAGATCATTGGAAATTTGGAAGCAAAGATTGTCACATTAAGAAAGGATCTTCAAAAGAAAAATATGCAGAACAACTCAAAAGTTTTGGATGACATTATCAACAGTAAAAAATCTCATCATGACAAGTCTGGACTTGGATACAATCAGACAGAAAAAAGGATCAAGCTCCAAAACAACAGAGAAAGAAACATATCCAAAAAGCTTTGTAGAAACAATCAAGGGGGATAGGAAGATATACAATAAAGATTAGAAGGACACTCGTCCACTGATAAGATTCAGATTTCAGAATCAACAAATGACAAATAGGCCTCAGGAAGAAGAAGAATTCATAAGAGTACCTCCTTTCATAAGATCTTCAACTCCTAGGTATCAAACTATCTTTTTTGGTTTATGTTATGCATGTAATAATTTTGGACATAAAGTTGTGAATTGCAGAGCTAACAACAAGAACAACAACAAGTTTGAAATTCATACACAAAGGGGTTATCCAAGAAGGCCTAGTGAAACACAAAGAATAAGTTACAACAGGTTTGAAAATTTGAGCACTGAAGTGGAATGTTACAAATGTAACAATTTTCGACACATGGCCAAAGATTGCAGAATGACAGTCCCTCCTAGAGAACCACAACAAAATAACAAGAATCATGGACATGAACCTTAGAAAAGGACATGGATAAGAAAGAATGATCAATATAGAAATGAAGAATGTACACTCTCTCTACAAGATAAGCAGAAGAAACATGGTTGGTATGTTGACAGTGGGTGTTCAAAACACATGACAAGTGATATAGACATGTTTCTTACATTACGAAAGGAAAGAGATGAACCAGTCTCCTTCAAAAATGATGATTTAGCCAAAATCATTGGAAAAGGCATAGTCAGAATTGGGAACAAGAATACAAAAGCAGAAAATGTTCTACTAGTAGAATATATGAAACATAATATTCTAAGTGTGAGTCAAATGTGTGACCAAGGTCATAAAGTTATTTTCGATTCAGAAAAGTGCGAGATAAGAAAAGAAGGTTTAGGAAAATTGAGTGCTACAACTGCGAGAACTTCAAGCAACATATATGTGTTAAGTCAAATTGGAAATGAAAAGTGTTGTCTAGGAAAGGAATATGAAATTTGGCTATGGAACAAAATAATGGGTCACATACATTTTGATAACCTTGTCAAATTCAACAAAAGAGAAGCAGTCAGAGAAATTCCCCAGATCATGAAACAAACTAGCACTTTATGCAAGCATTGTCAACCGGGAAAGCAAACAAAGACCAGGTTCAAATCAAAGGAATATTCAATGACAATACCACTGGAAATTGTGCATATTGGTCTAGTTGGACCAACTACAACAAAGGGCTTAAAATGTGAGAAATACTTTATGTTATTAGTTGATGATTTTACAAGAATGACCACAATTTTATTTCTCAAGAATAAGTCAGAAGCTTTTGAAAACTTCAATATCTACAAGGAAATGGTTGAAAATGAAATGGATTCAAAAGTCAAATGGTTGAGATCTGATAATGGAGGAGAGTTCACTTCAAAGGAATTTATGGACTACTGCGACAGTCATGGAATAAAAAGGCAATTCTTAGTTGCTAGGACACCTCAACAGAATGGAGTTGTTGAAAGAGTCCAAAAAACTTTCAGATCCAGAGAGTCTGGATGGATCCCCCATAGACTCAACCACTGGATGGAAATGAAAAGAGGTAGGCTAAAGGAAAATGGATAGCCAAAAAACACAAATAGTTTGTATCCCTAGTGGAAATTCGTGTTTGAAGTTATGAATGCATGTAATTACTTTTGTGACTGTTGGGCAAGAGTTTGACTTGCGAACTGTCCTCTTTTGATGGACAAAGCTGCAAATTTCCCAAGGAGGGAAATGGATGGGAAACGTTTTTCGGCTAATATTTTATGTACATTTTGATTTGGGTTCTAGTTTTGATTACCTCTTCCCTTCCATTTTTCAAGTAGTTGAGGACAATATTCTGTCACACGGTTCAATTATCTACAACACATGCAATTTGTGCAAGGGTTCAGGTAGTCACGAGCTAAGTGTCCTGGTTGATTATAGTTGTAGCATATTATCGGTCCTCTACCTCCTCTACCTCTACCTATGCCAAAATTCCCTATGTTTCTTGTATTAAATCCTATCTTATTATTATACTGTGGACCACCTCGTTCTGTCACAACATTCTCCTCATGAATCCTATGCATATCTGAAGTGCGCTCCCTCATCAAATCAAATGCATGAAAATCCTTCTCTTCATTTCCAAATAACTTGCAGAAGTTGCAAAATAAGTTCTTTGGCATACTCTTATATTTATGTCGTAATGGACACTTCGTCAGATGATGTCCCCATTTCTTACATATTTCTCAATATCCCCCTCCTGGTAATGGATTTGGTGCTCCAACAACCATACATATGCCACCTAGGGATACAAACAGTTTGTATCCCTAGGTGGCATCTGTATGGTTGGGATCCTACTGACTTCTCTAATTTTGTGGGATCATCCTAATCTCTTTAACCATCTCTCCTTCTCTTATATAATGATGGATTTCTCATGGAAAAGGTTAAGCAAAAAGTAAGCAAGATTGAGTAAGGAATAAGATGAAGATTGTGTGAGGAACTCTACTTCAATTGATGCTTGAGATATCCATTGTTTCATCAAGATATTGTGGGTCATCTTCATTCAAGTTTGAAGCAAGTGTGTTTGTTGGAGCAAAGGGCCACTAAAAGGGAACCTTGCAACATCAAGGAGGTTTGGTTGTATCTTCCAATTTTACTTAATATAATACGGTGGCATGTTTCTTTTCCATAAAATCATTCTCATTTTATTACATGACTCCTTGATCACAAGTATAGGTTTTCATTGAACACACTATTGTTTCTTTCACTTTGGTTGGTTTGTATTCCATTGCAGGATCAATAGCACAAGAGCACCGAAGCGAAGAAGGAAAAACAAAGACACAAGGATACGATATTCAAATGTATGTCACTCATCTCTTCTTTGATAGTAAATTCAATGACTAAACTTAAGGAAATCACCATGTCCTGTCTCATTTTATTCTAGATCTAGGTGGATCTAGGGAGATCAGTTTATGTCCACATTCATCGATTTATCAAATAACAAAATTGGCGACTCCACTAGGGATACAAACTGTTTGTGTTTTTTTGTTGTCCATTTTCCTTTAGCCTACCTCTTTTCATTTCCATCCAGTTGCTGAGTCTGTGGGTGATCCATCCAGACTCTCTGGATCTAAAACTTTTTTGGACTCTTTGCCCTCTTTCCAATTTTTCTTTGTTTACAGGCATTTCTGCACTGTATCTCATATATAGCCTACAAAAACCTTAGATACATGCACCATAAATTCCTAGAATAGTGCAAAATTTCTGCGACCTACCCCATAGCTAACCTGTAGAAACCTTTAATTTCTGCACTATACCCTACAGTTGGGCTGCGACCTTGCCTATAATTTTTTTTGGATTGGGTCTTTCTGTCTTCTACTACCTAGTTTTTCTTTGATCATCTGGAGGAACTTTTGGAGCCTGTATTTGACTGTTTTCTGAGTTTAAAGACTTTTCGTTGATTGATTTTCAGGGATTGAAAACCCTTCTTTGTCATTTTATAAGTTTTTTCTTCTTGATTTTTATCAACAAAGATATAATCTCAGATTTTGAAATCCGAGTGCTTGATTAATGAAAGTCTTTGATCTGATTTAAGGTTTTGGATTGTTTACATTTTTTGGATTGCTTGTTGATTGTAAAGTCATTTTCATTTGCATTTAGTGAAACATTTTCTTGTCATCCTTTTTTGTATCTTCATTGAAAGTTTGATTTGGGTATTTATTGAGTGTATCGATTTTCTTTGAATACTTTTCCTTTCTTCATTATATCCTTGACTTGGTTTTGGAAAGGAATAATTAAAGTCATTTATTCTTTGTAGTAATCATTCATAAGAAAATTTTGTGCATTCAATTTTTTTTTTTACAAGAGAACAAATTGGAAAATTTCATTGCTTATGATTGTTTGAAATCGTCTTCATTCAAAAAAAAGGAATTATATTTCGTAGCCTTCGTGTTTTCTGAAGAAATAATTTCTCCCTATTGTACTTAGAGTTCATTGAACTGAAACATTGCATCATTCATCTCTTTTTGCATATTATTGGGTGAAGGTCTCATACACCATCAATTTCATCTCCATCTCTCTCTTGCGTAAACAATAGCCTCTAAAACACCGTGTAATTATAAAATTTAATTAGTAACTTTTATTTTCTAGGACTCTTTCCACCAACATTATCTAGGGTAGCACCTTGGAATAGGTTGTGAGGCACACTCTCCAAAGAATAAAAAACACTGTAACATCTTGTGATAGGGAGTGTTCAAATCCATTGGAAACATTTGGTCCTGGGAAGCCCTTCTCACACAAGGGTCAAACCTGATGTTGCATTAAGGATGGAAGAGTTACTCACCTTTCTTTGTTGGTCTTAGTGTAGATATTGCACATATTATGGGGGTCAATTGAAGGTATATCCAAAATTATGCGTGGAATCCTTTAGAGTTGATTTCGGGGTAGATACCCTGCCCTTGCGCGTGGATCAGACTGTCGACTGTTTCCCCAGGCATCACTTTTGTTCTTGGTAACCTTAGTAGCCTATCTCTTTAGGGTATTACATGAGATGACTGTGGAGGGGCATGTCTTCATGGTACCTGGAATCGACGTTGGTCAGACTCACTCGGGATCCTTGGAGGGTATACCCATGATTATGTGTGGGATCTTTCACCAGGGTGTAAGTCCATTAAGTAGGTCGTCAACGTAACTTTTCCACCCACTCTATCCTAGCCCCTTATTGTCTTGACTTCATGACATTGGATTTCATCACCAACTAGTGACTTCGAAATAGGAAGGTTTGTTTGCCTGGTTTGATTTCTAGATTTTATTAACGATTGTTGTTTATTTACCTAGTTGGAAATAGATTTTTTCTGTAAAATATTTGGTTTGGCCAACATAGAACCTCCATGCCATTCACGTAGGATGCAAGGGTTATACCTGGAAGATATAGAGGGTTATCAACCTTTGCCTAATAATCCACCGGAGGGATCTCCTCAATAGAGCGAGGTCCAAGACACTGTAACCTCACAAGAGGAAGGTTCTGCCTCTTTAGAAAGTTATGCATTATTTCCGATTCTCTAGAGGCCTTTCGCATACCTCCTGGATAAGAGAGACGTATTCTCCGACTAAATTCATTAGGATAAATTGTTGTTGACACTTTTGGAATACCGACCGGACCCCATGCGGGCCCTAGAGTTGAGAATCCCCTTTAGACTACTGACATATTTAGAATCCTGGCTCGCACGGTGCGGGACCTTTATGGCTCAGGGGCAGGTGTTGATATACCTGTCATCTCCCAACTGTTCGAAATGTCTGTTACCTACACCATACTTTTATACCAGTTTACTGGTACAACCAACAACATCACCATCATTCTAGACACACAGTCAGTTGGTCCTAACTTGACTTTATCTCTCCAGATGGCCCATTCTACTATGGTCCCACACATTATGACTATTCCTACCGGGAATGTGGTGTTTAACCAAGATCATCTAGACCTATCCCGTCACTCCCTCCTGGGTATCAGGCTTTGAATACTTCCACCACCATCCCTACCCAGGTTCCATTCAGAATTTCTGGACTTTTTGTTCCACCTGGGTATAATGATGCTACTGGTTTTGTTCCTACACCTTCCCAGGTCCTCTCCGGAGGGTCTTATCCACCTTTTCTTGGGAGATCTGGCCCTAGAGGCTCCAATCCAATTGAAATCACCCATCATCCATTCACTTGTGGTTACCAAATTCCCATTGGGGGCTGATATAACGTTGGGGGGTATCCTTGACTTGGAGGACAACCTCAGGTTGGACTCTAGAACCCACTGTATGGAAAGAACACATCCATATCACTAGCCCACCTTTGGAATCTCCTTGCCCAATGAAATACACAATCATTTGGGGGGAAACAACCTCAAGTTAACTCTTTTGTTCTCCCTCACTTAGGCCAGCCATATCCGGGTTCTTTGAATCCTACTTGGGGTCCATACATTCACTCTAGTGTCCATTTTCAAGGGAACATTTCCAACAAACCCAACCCCATGGGCTACATGCCTGCACACCCATGTCTGAATCTGTCAGGAACTTCAACTTACATGCATACTTCTTATGGTCCTACTGGTATACCGATTGGACTTCCTGCCCAAAGTCACCAATACCCTCAAGTGAATTGATAGTTTCCCTTTTTATCCACTTTTTATTTACCCGACTTGTCTAGAATCTTGAACGATCCTATCTCACATTCTCCCCATTGGCCCGTCATGCCAGCCAAGTTACAGTCTGACATTTCCAAATTTGACAGTAAACTGGGAGAATACCCAAACAACCATGTTATGAATTTTCACCTTTGATGCTTGTCCAACTCTTTGATGGATGACTCCATTCGGTTACGACTCTTTCAACCAACTCTCACGAGTTCGGCTGCAAAGTGGTACATAGAATTACCATGAGGTTTATTTAACGAATTCAACACCCTCGCCATGGATTTTCTCACACATTACCAATTTCCCATCTACTACGAGACAGGAACCGAGATTTTGAGTTCCTTTAAGAAATATTCGGCCACTCATATTTTTGATCACATCCATGAGTGGAGACGAAGATGACGTTTGATCAAACTTGACCATCTTGATCAATTATTGATCCAGATTTTATGATCAGAACAAAATGAATATAGATTATTAACAGGTGCTTAACACAAAATAATAGAGATACAGTAAAACTAGTTTTCTATTCAATAACGAAATAAGCTAAAACTATAAAATGCAGCAGAAACAAGCTTGTTGGAATGGTGGCGGATTATCTTTGAGAAGAGATGTGACGGATGTGCGCATTCGCAAGAAGAAGATTACAATGAGGCTCTAAAGGAATTTTTACAATCAACAATAATTCCAAAAACCCTAGACATCCCAAAACCTAACCCAAGGAGATGAAGCACCAAAAGTCACGTGGGCCCCGTTTGAGTAAGTTAGTACATCAACTTCCCGGGGTCGTAACTTTTGTATACGATATCCGTTTTAGGCGTGTGATATCTCGTTAGAAAGGTATCGATCCCAAAAAACCTTCATTTAAGCCCTCAAAATGGCCCCAAAAGTTAAAACTACTAAAAATAGTAAATTTCCAAAATTGTCAGAAAACTGTTTTGAGCCATTTGGAAAAGGTGGGTGGCCACCGATATGCATATGGATCAATTATTGGCTGAATGGTTCACCAAATAATTCATCAATAAAATCTCCTGTGATATTTCCATGGGTGGAGTTGTCACTGAAGTGCGGGGAATTAGTCGCGCTCAGTACCTAGATCTCGTTTATTCGCAAACAAGAACTCTTTACGACTTACTCCCTGATGATCCTCACCCTTCTACACCGGCCACTCACACCAATCCCAAATCTCCTGCTTCTAATTTTCAAATTTCTCCGACTCCTACTCCTTCAACCGACAAAACTTCTGAGGTTAATTCCATTCAATCCACCCCTGTCGGAAAAAATAATTCTAAAAAAGGAAAGGGTAAGAATAAGGAGGATAGAAATAATAATCTGCAATATGATAAACCCAAGACATAGTCTACTGATGATAAGGATAAGCATAAACCTCAATATCCTTGCCTTATTTGTGGTTATTATCACTACATGAAAGACTGTCCAAGACACGATGAGGTCAGTAAGTTCCTTCAAGGGACCGAAAAACCTCCCACACCTTCTGTTTTTTCACAACCTTTCCCTTCTCAACAACAGGCCGAATTGGTCATTCATGACCAACCCTCTCCTTCCACTACTTCATATGTCCTTATGTGTACTGTTAATTCTACCAATAACGACATTGCAATCACCACTCGAGCCAAATATTATTCTCCTTCAAAGGAGAAAGTTGACGGTTTACCACCTTCATTGGTTCAACTGCCTCCTTCAACTTCACCTCCCAACAATCCTCTTCATATCGAATGACCAGGTCCTGATACAGTTCTCTTCCCTCCTCCAAAGGTCATTGTTCAGAATTCTGCCTTCAATCCTCATGCACGTGCTGGTCAAAACTACAATATTGTAGAAGATCTTGCGCAAGCACCCTCTACGATGTCATCTCTCAAAGTCCTTCAAAGTTGTCCCTCTCAATGGAATGAATTGTTAAAGGTCATCGGTGGAATTGATCCCATAGATATGATTTTGATAATCTTTGACTTGGACGATCAAATTCCAAGGCTACCTCCTCGGTTAGAGTTTCAAATTCAAGTTGTTGTCAAGAAAAAGAACATATATAGAACTGTTATTGATGAGGGTGCCTCGACGTGCGTTATATCTATTTCTTGTTGGAAAGCCATTGGATGTTCCCCCCTCACCGAATCACACAATACACTTAAGGATTTAAATGCTGTTGGCTTTAAACCCTATGGTGTTCTTACCTCGTTGTCTATTACATTGGAAGGCAAATCATTCAATGTCAAGGTCGAGGTATTTGATGCGCCTCTCGATTATAACCTCTTACTTGGCCGTAGCTAGATTGATTCCATGCATGTAGTTGTGTCCACACTTTTCCGGATGTTACATTTACCACACCAAGGAAAATTAGTTAGTGTGGACCAACTGGCCTTTTTTAACTTCGATTCCTGTACTAGCAACGTACCATTTATATCAAATACACCTCCTAGGTACGAGAACGTCGATGTGGGTCTGCTAAAAGATTCCACTTTAATGGGTACCTTCCCAATACCACCACCCAATGTTCCACAACCTTTTTTTGCCTCAATCAACATGATTTCCACCTCTATCCGTGAAACCCCCGCGTCTCATGACCCATGGATAGTACCTGATCCCGATGATTATATTCACTATGGTGAACAAATTCCCTTAAGTCTGGATAAATCCGCTTATCAAGCCATTCAGTCGGCAACCCCTTCTACTCCCTCTCTTGGTGATTCATCTCCTAATCTATTTCATGTCATATTTCCTACAGATGAGATGATCATGTCAATTATGTCTATGGAAGACACCCCATGGGATGATGGACATCATCGTTCCATTCTCTTCCTCGAGTATCACACCATCGAGAGTTACCAATGGATTTTGAATCCCTCGACCATTGTTGTCATTTCCTCTGTTCTCGAGTCAACACATGATGTGATTTATGAAGGGAACCTGAGTAACATTTCACGCACCATTCATTATGACATATCCATTAAACCTGGAGTCATCGAAAATGTTCACATCAGAGTTGCATGTTTCGGTGATCAAGTCGTCACTTATAAAGCTATCTTTCAAAAATTCTGTGAGGTTTTCACTTGGAGATATGAAGAGATGCCACGTATTGATCTCAATATCATTGTGCATGAAATTAAGACCTACCCAGATGCTAAACCCATTCAACTGAGACTTTGCCCAGTCCACCCTCGTAAAGCTGTTGCTATCAATATTGAAGTGGAAAAAATTCTTAATTTTGCCTTTATCTATCCTGTGGCTTTTAACCGATTGGGTCTCTAATCTAGTTCCGGTAAATAAAAAAAAAAGGCACGATCCATGTATGTGCTGATTATAGGGATATTTAAAGCTTGTCCTAAGGAAAATTACCCAACCCCCTTCGTCGACCAGATCGTCGACGATTGCGCCGAGAGTCAAATATTCTCTTTAATGGACAGTTTCTCTGACTATAATTAGATTAATATTTTTCTTGTGGATCAACACAAGACTGCTTTCATTTGTCCTTGGGGTACCATTGCCTACTGGAAACTTCCTTTTGGTTTAAAGAACGCTGGTGCAACTTTTCAATGCACCATGTCTTATGGTTTTCACAATATGAAGCAAATCGTACAACCGTATCTCGATGATCTACCGACGCATTCCATGCGTCGCCCAGATCACCTGGCCCATCTTCGAGCCATTTTCATTCGCTGTCATTACTATCGTATATGTTTAGAACCAAACAAATGTGTTTTTTGTGTGGAGTCCATTTGACTTCTGGGTTTTATTGTGTCACTCCATGGAATTGGGGTGGACCCTTTCAAGGTTGAGGCTATTCTTAATCTACCTCCTCCTTCCACATTATGCCAACTTCAAAGTTTGCAAGGGAAGGAATTTTTTTTGTGTTGATTCATCCCCAATTATGCTGATTTAATGTTAGGATTTACTCGACTATTGAAGAAGGGTTACGAGTTTGTATGGGACGAGACTTCCAACAAAGCCTTTGAAGCTTTGAAGCTTGCCCTAACCCATACACCATGTTGGAACACTTTTGCTTCTTCAAATACTCTAGTTATCAAAGGTTGGAGCCGCCTATTTTCTAAGTATTGAAACGATACACATAAGCCTAAAAAGTCAGATTTCAAGATTTCGTATATATCATGGTTATACATATCTGAACCCTCGATATCCCGACACGCGAAATGGCAAAGTTGGTTTAAGTTTAATCACAATTATTGAACCTTTAAGAATGGATTATCACTTTTAATACATCGTTCTCTCATGTTTCGGGAGTCACACTTCGAACACCCTTCGAATTTTCGACATGCGAAGTTGTGAGATTAGTTTAAGTTAATATGGTTAATAAGAAGAATAATGACATTTAAGCCATAGTTAATCTTTATCTCGATTTTGTAACTCGACGGTTGTTACCTCAAAAACAACATGTTTGTAACTCCGATCGCCGAAGTCACGATATTCATTAATTAATCGTGGTTAATTAAAAGCTTAAGTCAAATCACAGTTAATCAACCAAATCACACTATCGCGAATTTGGGGTTTGTGGTTCAAAGACTAGGAGTAAAATCATTTGATATTGCGAACGTCGAAAAGGGGATTAAGGACTAAAAATACTTAATTAAAAGGTTGAACTGGATTAATTAACACCTTAAACAACCTTCAACCTATACAACCTACAAACCAAGAATTAAACGTTGCCGCGATCCTCCCGAATCACGAATTATCAAACATTTATGGCATTTATTAGAAATTTAGTGAGGTGATTGATAGTAAGATCTTGTTTTATTTCTAAATATTTCTATTAAATGATTTAAATGTTCCGTCAACAAGGAATCACATGGATTTAAGTGCTCAAAGAAAAAAGGTTTCAGTCATTATCTTAGGTTTCTTTCTAATTTGCGTAGAGCCAGTTCACCAAGATAACCTCTGTTTGTGTTTTCATTTTCTGTGACAAGGGATCTAATTTCAAGGTTATATATCATGGCTCCGCGAAAAGAGTCCAAGGCATCTGTCGAGAGTTGAGGTCAAGGTTCAGATATTATTTTTGATACCTCACCTAGAAGTATCAATACTGTCAAAACATGGACGTATGTATCCAACATTCTACAATCCAAGCTGATAAATTGTCCAAATGATTCCAGCGATAACGAGAAAGACGACTTGTCCACCAAATACAAAATTTTCTCTCAGTCAGAGATGCACAAGATAACAACAAGGCCACAACTTTTTCCCTATTATGATATGATCATATGGGCGTTGGACCATGTAGACATCCCAACTAGGACGATATTCAATGAGCAGAAGGTGGAAATTGGGACATTCAGACCAAAGCATTTACAGGCAATGTATAAATTGTCTCCCACACCAAACCTTACTCACAATCCTGAATTCTTAGAGGGTTAGAAAAAGAAGGAATTCTAGTATTTTGGGAAAAGCTTATCCGATCTGATCAAAGACTAGGTTTCACACCCTGCGAAATTCAGAGCCGATACTAATGGAATTTATTCAATCTCATCATTGGTACCAAAATTCATGTATATAGCGATGATGGTTTGCAAACTGTATGGGAAGGAGGACACCTCTCACTTATTTCTCCCATGGGTACCGCTTATTCACACAGTAGCAGAGGGATTCTCTTTCAACTGGGCCAAATTGTTGTCAGACAGTCTGGCCTGTCGAATTATAGAATATCGAGCACATAGGACGAGTAGGAAAGAATCTTCATTCTTTATGTCTTCTTACATCATGGATGATATTTTCTTCAAAACAACTTTCCCATTAATGATCTGGAGCTGGACTCCAACTAATGCAGAGCCTATTCATGTCTACCACTCGAAACTCTGGGAAGATAAATCCAAAGAATTCATCTACGAGATTTTCAACTGGTTAATTGTACCAATGCATGTCTCCATATTCAACCATCTGCCTCCCAGGATTTCAGATAACATCACGGCCAACTTGAGAAGCATGGAAGATTGGTATATAGAAGTGGAGTTTTTGTATATTAGGGTTTTTGGCACCTTTGTCCCCCCATATGCTCTGTCACTATTCTTACCAGACAAGCTAGTATGTCGTGATATCTCTAGGCAAACTGTGCTCGGTGGGATAAGCACAGATCTCAAAGGAGTATCGAAGAAGGTATAGCCACCCTTCCCCATTCACATTGGTACATATTCTTTATTAGATTTTGACCATGCCAAAGCGGAGGCTACGAACTTGGAGGACATGAAATTGGTAGACATTGATTTTAAGAAACACGACCCTAATAAGGTTGTGAGTAATCACATGGCGAGCTGTGGGCTGGAGAGATACGAACACAAAGACTCACCTCATGATGAAATCTTTCGAGGTGCAAGGTCATACTATGAAGTCTTAAGCTGGGTTCAAGCTCTACTTCCCGGTGATATGGTCGATTTTTTAAATTCCAAGAGCACAGGATAAGTTGCCTCACCAAAGTTTTACAGGGTAGAAACTCACAACCTCTGGGTACACAGAAAGTAGAAGATAAAAGTTAAACGGGCGTGAACCCTAGCAAGAAAGAGACTCAGGAAAAGAAAAAGGAAACTGAGATCTCGAATAAGAAAGAAGAGATCCCCTACCAAGAAGAAGGAAATCTAGAGATAGTTACCAAAGAAATCAACAACCCCATTGCATCCGTCACTCCCTTACAATTCACAAAGGGGAACCCCAATACCGAGTGGATATTCAAGGAGGACCTGACACCTATCTCTATAGAAGAGTTGCCTCCTAGTGAATTCTTCTTCAGTAAGTAAAGGAAGGCTGTGGTGAAGCAAGAAACATACAAAAGAGCGGGCGCAGTAGATAAAAAATACAAAATCCTAACAGATGGAGAAGCCTTGGAAGAGGAAGAATTTGTCGATGAGGAAGCAGGAACACTGGGGGTTTATGCAACAACCAACCAATATTTAGTTGGAACTTTGAAGGAATGGTTGAAACAAAAGAACCTCTTGATCAACAAATTGGAGGCTCAGATAGCAACGACAGAGGCAAATGCAAGGGATGAGGCAAATAAAGGTTTCTTGCAAGGTAGAGTAACTGATCAACAAGAAATCGAGAGCCTTAAATCCGATCTTGAGTAGATGCATCAGTCGACACAAATAATCCAAACACAGGTAAGTCAATAGGAAGAGTTGATAAAACAATTGTAATCTAAATTAAATTCGACTGAAAGCCGGGTCTTAGATGTTGCAGCTTTTCATAATCAAGCCACAGAAATAAAAAGGAAGGTAGAAGAATCTCAATAGAGCCTACTTTCTCAAGTAGAAATCATTTAGGATCATTTTCAATGGATAGATCAGGCCCTAGAAAATATCACCCTAAGAGAGAGAGAAGCTAAGGTAGCTCAAAGTACTTTCCAGGAGGCCATCATATCATCGACGAATGAGGAATTGGTAATCACTTCTAGATTATCCGTTTGGGAGCAAATCAGAGGCAACGTCCTGTTAAAATTAGAGGAGCATAACCTATCCGAAAACAAGAAATTGGCCAAAGAGGTGAGGGATTCTCGTGAGAAAATATTTGGCCAAATAAATAAAGAATCGTTGGATGTCAATGAAGAGGATGGATCTAAAATGTTGGGCAAAATCAACACAACGAAACGCCTATTAGATATCAAGGAAAATCTAGAAAGAGACCAAGCTGAGCTTTCCCAGATAAAACAGGTTGATATGGTCCAAATAGACAAATGGTTGATAAAGCCAAAACTATGGTTATTGTCTATCATTATAGAGGACAGGAAAATAGGAGAAAAGCTACCACAGTTGGAAAGGAAGAGCTATGTTTTTGAAGCCAACAACCAAACTTAACTTCCCAGGTTGATAGCTAAGTTAGTGGAGAAGTGTGTCAATTGTATCGAATAGGGGAAAAGGAAGATTCCTAGAAGCCAGTAATGCATTTGTTTTACCCATCCTATTTTGGAGCTATGTGACAAAGAGAGGAAAAGGCCTTGCCAACATGGAGGAAGACAAGGGACTAAGAAGTGGAATTCTTCATTTTTCCTTTTGTAACTGAAGCTTTTCGAATGATTAGAATTCGAAGCGTTTTAATTTTGTATAAGTATAATTTTGAAAGATAGAACAAAGGGCTTTTTTCCTTTTGGCCGATTGTACCAGATAATATTTTTCTTTCACCAGAATTAATACAAGGCAGATCGAAGACTCTTTTTTCCGTCAAGGCTGGGTTATGTGTTTCTTCTATTATTTCACATTTCACATCATTTCTCATATATATCTTTAATGAATACTTAGTTGCAATTTAGTACAACCTCTACCATGGTGATCATTTATTTCATTCATCTAATCATTTACATCTTTTGCTCTGTATCGGCTATCAACAGTCACAAGACATGTGAATTGTTTAGATTTCTATATCATATGCTTCATTAAAGTTTTCCCTACTTCTTTTCTTCTTCTGTCATAAGGTGATATTCTTCCCTGATTGATGCCTCACATTGTTCAACATCTCTATGTTTTCTCTCACTTCATGCATGGTTTTAAAATTTAACTCAGTTACAGAAAATGGCCTTTGATTTTGTTATACTATTAATTTGATTTTGGGATTATTTCTAGTATAATATAAAGGTTAAACAACAACCAACACTTTATAAAAAAATATGTTCCTTTATGACTGTACCTGTGGCAAGACAACCCAACATAGAACCCAGTCTCTCAGATCAAACCAACCTCTCTTTAAACCTTTTCAATACCATTCTGAAAACTGCTACTACCCGGGCCGAACTCGAACGTTCATGGGAAGCCATTGAACGAGACATTAACATTCAGGAACAATTGGAAGATAGACCCCAGACAACTCAGAAATCCGCCTTATCTTCTTTTTCCAGTTGTTTTCTTCCTTTATATCTTTCACCCTCTTTTTGGATGCCTAGAATCAGTACTTTATAGCCTTAAGTACAGACACTGGAACAACACACCACTTCTTTTCCCACCTGATTATAGTCGAGACTATTTCCTCTACCTCGCCACTGCGAACTCTACCATTGCCATGGTTTTAGTCCAAGAAGATTATTCGCATGACGAAAATGTAATTTATTATTTGAGTCGGAGTCTCATGACTACCGAAGCCAAATACCTACATGTGGAAAAACTATCCTTGGTAGCTATTCAAGCTATCCAACATTTCCGTCACTATATCCTATTATGCAGGACCACTGTTATTTATGATTGCAACCCTATGCAACATATTCTTACGTGCCAATTGCTAGGGAGAAATTACTCCAAATGGATAGTGATTCTCTAGGAGTTTGTCTTAGATTTTGAACATGCTAAGTTTAAGAAATCATTGGTTTTCGTTGAAATGATATGTGACCTTCCCTCCACTG
>JASDQU011312589.1:0-13248 GCA_032191745.1 Picea mariana
CTATGAAGGGGCATCATAGGCAAATCCTAGTGTGAGTGGCACAAGAGGCTCAATGGAATTGTCAAATACTCAATTCATACATTTTGAATGCAGGTTGGGGATCAAAACACACATTGAAGAAAAAAATAAAGTAGTCATTATCCTTATGTCTATGGCACTAGAGGTGGGCGTTATAGAATTGTAAGTTGTTGGTGATCCCAAGCTTGTTATCTCATGAATAAAGAGATCAATTGTGAACAAAAAATTGAATCTTTATGAAAGCTTAGAGAAATGGAGTTGAAATCACAATTTCATGAGATTTATTTTCATCATGTGTTGAGGGATCAAAATCATACAACAAATAGGCTTTCAAAGCCTATGGAGTCACTATTGGAGGCAAAGTCAACTTGTGGAAAACCTATGGAGTCACGATTAGAGACTAGATTCTCGAATGGAAATGTGGAGAGTCTTCATCTTAAGTAGATGATTTTAGACTATTTTCTTTGTTGGTATATCATGTCTATTTGTAGAAATTAAGCTAAATGGGAATGGAACTTTTTTACTCTCTCTTGGTGTGTGATCTCTTATTGTGTGATCCATCTAGGATAAAAAAAAATTGTGTCTTTTTTATTTTGATTAATGAAATTCAAGGATGAATTTATATATAAGTTTAAGTGTTAGCTCAATGTTTAAGTGCATTTTCGTAATTCTATGTTATTAGGGACAAAGTTCGAATCCCCCTCTAGGTGAAACTATTAATCTATGTTAACAAATTTATTAGGAATACCATCCACGAATGTCATGTATATATATATAGAGAGAAAGAAATAATTATCCCCCTACTCTATACCAACAAGATTATTATGCATCTCATCCATAAATATGAGAAAGCAACCACACAATCACACACAACTTTTAATCACACATATAGATATCATATTTATTTTTTAAACACAAAATATTATTTACAATAAAAAAAATATGTATTCCACTTATTATCCACATACATTAAAATATCATATTTATTATTTTCACATAATGTATGAATGTATTATTAAGGACAAGATATATATTCTACAATAATAGGCATTAAGCATATTCTATCATGGTATATTACTACTTATTGTAAACACACTTTTCAACAGTGTAAAATAGTATCCAAAAAGAGAATATTTTAATATATAATTATATTAAATTAAATGATATTCATTTCTAATTATGTCTTATACCTATTGACAATGGGTACATTTAATGATCTTTTAATCATAAATTTCAATCCCATTGTTATCAATTGAAGATGCTAGTATATTCTTAATGGTCCTTCCAAATCAATAAACTACATCTCATGTTCATAGCTTTCTAGCTTTTTTAAAAACTTCAATTAACCTTTTTACTTTTTAAAGTTTACTTAATATGATTAAAAAATTATTATGTAACCATCTAATTACCACATTCAAATAATTAGCAAACTTAATTAAAATTACTAATTTACTCCACTATTAACTTTTTATTATTTTATAGTATTAAATTTACATTTGTATCATTATGGCAACCCCATAATTACATTCAACCTTTTCATATTCTTCGGTGATTTCATATTCTTCCGTAATTTCATATTCTCATCTTACCAGAAATAAGCCTTTAGGGGTTCACCAGAAATGATTTAGGGGCTGTGCTAGTGTAAAGCCATATTAAACCAATATTGATAAAGACTTAAACCCAACTTAACTCCATGTCCACGGCCGAACGCGCAATCTAAATAAGCTATACGGTCATGTGGAGAGATAAAAATAAATCATGTAGTATCAAATTTCTCATTATACAGTCACGTATACTGGACACGTATATATATCAATTTGCACTTTTGGGTAGCAGTGTAGAGGAAAAATGATTACAGTTATTTATATATATCATAATTATAATTATTTATAACAGAAAATATGTTAATGATTTTTTCCATGGAATTTGATAAAATAGATATTGGTAAAATCTTCTTTTCTGTTATTTAAATTATATTTTTGAATACATAAATAAATTCAGTATCGTGAAAAACCTTAAAAATATAAAATTGTTATTTAAATTATATTTTTGAATACATAAATAAATTCAGTACCATAAAAAAACCCTAAAAACATAAAATTTTGCAGAGTTACAATAATTTTTAGTTAAATTTAATAAAAATTCATTAAAAAATATACCTATAAAAACTCAAAAAGTTTAAACTAAACAAAAGCTATATTCATAGCTTAATTAATAACAATAGTTGCATAATAAAACATATGATTAAATTATTCACAATACAGTCTGTATATATAAAAATTTATTGGGATCAGTACAGAACGATCCGATCAAGATCGGAGCTGAAAGACACGACAAATATAGGAAATCACAGGAAGAGGTAAAGACTGAAGACCACTGAGTGACTGGGTATCAGTTGAATTCAGTTTCATCTGAATCTCATAAGAACGCCACACCAAATCCAACAAACAAAGGAAAGACGAACATCATTTTAAATGCAACAGTCAGCTAGAACAGGTGGTGATGCTTTTTCCCATCAGATTCTTTTGCTTCCTCTTTCGATTCCTTCTTCTCGTGATGCTCGTGGAACACGTAACCCCCTGCTCCCACTGCAGTTGTTGCTGCAATCTCTTCCTCGATCTTGTGCCTGTGGGCGTGTTCTGGATCCTTCTTCTCTGCGTGCTTCTCGTGCTGCAAATTATAGCAACAATCAATCAGAATTCACAACATGACCATATTCTGTTTCAGTAAAAATCAATCACATAACATCAGATCAAGTGGATCTGAGAATGAACGAAGGAAGGAATAAAAGGGTAGAGATGGTACCAATGCAAAGGCTCCAGCAGTCGCAGCTCCCAGTTCACCCAAATGCTCCATACGCTTGTGATGCTTCTCTTCCTTCAACGCCTTCTCGTACTCATCAGTCTTAAAATTGCCAGCACCATACACATCTGTGCTCTGGATGACCTCCTCGTCACCATAAGCCGTGGTGGTCTCAGAGTAAACAACCGCCGAGGGGGCGTTCTCGTTTTCATCTTCCTTCTTGTGGTGGAACAGGTGGTGGTGTTTTTCCTCAGACATCTTCTACAGACAAGAAATTCAAAGAAGCTAAGAAAATGCAGAGACTTGTGTAGTGATACTCAAAATAGAAATGGCTCAGTAGAACAGAGGAGAGGAGATGAGATTTGGAAAATGAGATAGCGGAGCGTTGTTTATATAATCGGCGATCAGCGTTAAACAGAGATGAACAGCGCGTGGAAACCGCGCTCACGCGGAAAGGTGAGAGTAGCGCCATGGGCGGTGACCCCACCACATGATCAACTTCCAGTTTGAGCACGAACTTCCATAATCAATTATTGCAAACAGAGAGTGAATAATGGSATATTTATATTTATATATCTAATTCATTAGTATTCCAAACATGTCACACACCTAATTTCTATCAATATAATAAATGAGTGAATCCGTTTCTTAATATATAAAAAATTCACTATTGTATYGTATTGAAAAAGTAAAAGCRGATGCTCAAYCTGGGTTAAGGTGGGGTYGCAAGACTCCCGGGTTAGGAAATTWAAAAAAAAGTGTTAGTTGTCAATTGGATAGTTTGAACCTTATTCTTAAATATTTATCACCTTATCCTTAACTTGAATGATGGTAAATGATTATTTCAACTATATTTAACAACCAAACTACTTCACGACGAGTAATTTGACCATCCATTTCCGACATGAAACCAAGTTGGTAGTAAATTTAATAAATTAAATATAACGGAAACAATTAGAACATGGTGAGCATAACAAATTCCCAACACATTCTCCCACCACTCATTTTAATATTATAAAGTCCACCGAATTGCTTATAGGTGATGGGAATTCTGACATATTTAATTAATAGGGATGCTTTCCAATCCAATCCTATCCTATCCCAATCCCAAGGGGTTACGACTTTGAAATTGAAGGCAACCTACTATTCCACATTTCAATACAAATTGGAAATTTAAGCCAACCAACCTACTATTCCACATTTTATACTCCTATTCACATGGAAGACTTGGGAGCAAAGGGACTAAATATTAATAAAAAAAAGTTCAAGAGATCTAAGAGCGTTTAGGATTGTGTAAATTCTTTTAGATGTGAATTATATTGGAAGTTTTAAAATTCTAATATAGTTTATATTTAAAAAGTTTATTATAATTATGATTAATAATGAAAATTTTTACAATAAAAATATTTTGGATTTTTTTAAATCAATAAATTTAATATTAATTTTAAAATTAAAAAATTCTATTTTTTTTTTTAAATTTCCCAACTACTTAATGTAAGTTCATTAGAAAATAATACCTAAGAAATGTCTTGATCAACCTAATTTTTTAGTGTATGTAACTAGCACTATGAATAAAGGTACATACCTTTGAAAATTTTGGTGGCAAGCTTAAGGGCTCTTTGGAAATTAATGGGATTGTTATGGTTTTTATAAATAAATCTTATTATAGGTTGAAAATTCATATATGATGGTGGTGGTGGTGTTAAACCGAATTTAGTTTATTGGACCTCAAGAAAGGTAAGGGAACTACTTGGTTTTCATTAAAATTCTATTTATCTGCTTCAAAAGATTTAAAAGAAGCATTCCTAAATCATCATAGCCTTGATGAGTGAAAAGGTTAGGAAGTTCGATATTGTAACAAATATTTTGAAATTGTGATCTGATGTGGGTGTATGCGGGACACTTTAAGAGAAAGTGTTTTCATCTTCAACCCTCATAGTGTCACAAAGATGGCAAATTTTTTCAACCCACGACGTTTTAGGAACTGTCCAACACCCTGCTTCACTATGGAGCTCATGAGAGTTTGCTCTTATTTTAATAATGTTGATTTTTTTCTTTACAAAATAGAGAGATACTTTTGATCTTCTAGATTAGGGTTGATCAACTCTTTATAGTATCTTAATTTTCTTTTATCCTATAATTCTTTATCACACCACAATTTCCAATTTCTCTTTAAATTGAGATGTAATAATATTTTTAATATTATCATTATTCTGCATAGTGACCTCTTCCTTTATACCCCAATGATTTAGCCAAGACTTGGCATCTTTATGCCAACCGCGCTTGAGCCATAGGTGTTTTTTACTAGAGCTTGAAGCAATCTTAGAAAGCCTCTTGTTTTCCATGTTGTTAATATTTTTCTTGTACACTATGTACCTAGTCATAGTCATGCTCTCAATAGGGGAAAGATGTGTTTCTATGAGGAGCATGGGATGGGGTTTATTGCCTTTGATTTTGAGATTTTCTTTATCTTTCTCCATGATTATCTAGAGATGTTGCACCCCGAAAATTCACAACCATATAAGATAGCAGGAATGCAAAGAGTCTCAAAGATGAGTTTCTTCTTATCCGATAGCCAAAGGTCCATTGATTTACAATTGTTTTCAAGCACATTGTAACACCATGTTTTCCCCCATGACTGTGATTATGCTAAGACTTCATCTATTGTGATTTAGGAAGTGTGTAATTATGTTTGTGATTAATGAAAACACACTAGAAAACTTACTGGGAAGGAAGCCTTGAGTATTGGTCATGATACCACGATTGAGATTGGTGAGATGGAATTGGGAAGCTTCAATGAGGAAAATAGGAAGCTTGCTCAACAATCTAGCCTACACCTACAATAATTCAATACACCACCTACCAACGTACATGGATTACATAGAACCACAAGATCTTTTGATGGTGATCAAGATTGGTTGGTTAGCAGTTATAAATGTTGATAGATTTGATACTTGGAGGAGGTAAGGGTCAATTGAGACCCCAGTCAAAAGAACGCACTGGATTGCCCCTTTGAATTCAGGAGCCTAACATAGAAGAGCTAGCGTCAGACAACAGACAATAGGGATCCTGAGGACAAGGAGGAATAAGAGGGAAAAGGTGGAAAAACAACATAGTAAGCAGTAGATGAGTAGACACGGAATAGAAAAGAGCAGAAAGACGAGCGAGGGAGAAAAACATCAACCATTTTTTTTAAAGCATAAGAGAAAAAGGGAACATATGTGTGAAGACTAGACACACACAAAAGTTTGTTGTGGAGAGAGTGAATTGTAGACTCACGAATAGATGGTGGAGTGAGCAGAGAATATTACACACACACAACTATGAACAATAAAGGAGAATTGAAATTGTTTTTTGAAGAAAATATGAATCTTTCCCAAGAAATTAATGGTCACCCTGGAGCAGAGAAGTCCCATGTCCAGACTAAGGTAATATAGGGTCGTAGCTTGGTACTTACTGGAAATAAACTGACATTGGTAAGGGGAGGTCATCGAGGGATTGTGTAGTAGAGAATGGACACTCTTGTGCAGAGGAAATTCAGTTGAGAATGTACATGATAAACTCATGGAGGTCCTGAGCTCGGTGTGAAGAGGGTTACTTCTTTTGTTTCTAGTGAAGTGAAGGAGAGTAACCTTCCTGAACCATTTATTAATTTAGAATTCAGTTGAGTCAGTCCCCTAGTGGTATCATGGCCTGGCACAAGGGTGACATGTTGTAGAAATATTTAGTGAAAAATAACTTGTGGTAGGGAGGAAAGGCCTTTTCCCTTAGTCTGTTGGTTGGTTAGGACCTTTACTAAATAAATAAGTGCATTTTTCTTTCCATATATATTGTATGTTGATAACGATGATAAATTTCTTTCTAGTTAAGTTGAAGAACTAAACGAGTGAAAGAGTGTTGAATTCCTGAGTAAAATGGAATAAATAAAATGTGCTTTCATTATCAATTGTGTAACTCTAAATAAATCAATAAGATAGGTCAATACATGTTTGTATCCCTATAAATTTCCCAGTAATTTGAGTGGAAATATTGCAAGATACAAATATTCATTTGGGTGAATGGATAGAGTATCCCTAATTTCCGGGGAAGTTCCTGTGTAGTTTTAGGAACATGTTGTGCCAAACACTACAACCCTCCATTTCCCTTGTAATCCATTTGTAAAAAAAATTCAAGAAATGGAGCCCCTTACCTTTTTTACTTTGATAAGCTCCTCCAACATTTTCTTTGCTTAAACTCTCAAGCACATCCTTCTATTTCCACCTCCCTCAATTTACATTTCTAAAACAGGAAAACAATTGAAAAATTCTTTTAAACAAGTCCTTTGGATTTTCGGCAAAGTTGATCATAACTCCTTTGATGCACATTAGAGGAGTTACCTTCAACTTCTCCTATGTACATTGGAGGATTTGCTCTGAACTCCGTCGATGATCGTTCTCCCTCCAACGATCCTTCGCCATTGCACCAGTTACTTGTAACTCCTTCAATGAAATCGGAGGAGTTAACGTCGACTCTTTCGATTTCATCAGAGGAGTTGCCTCCATATGCTATGATAGAATCAACGCACATCGCGTTAATTTCTCTTATGTATATTGGAGGAATTTCCATGAAGTCCTTTGATGTTCATCATAGGACTTAACCTCAACTCCATCAATTTTAAACCATACCTACTCGCATTCAATGTTTTTTTCTCCCAACATTATAAATACATCACTCCCCCTTATTCTCGCTATCTCACCAAGTGCCAAGGATAACAAGGTAGCACCAAAACAAGAGCCTGTTGAGTTCCAACCAAAGCACCCTCAATCGATCAAGATCGTCCATGTGGAATCTAGGAGCCAGGTAAGCCCTTGATCCACCACCTGCAATTTAGGGTTAGGGTTATTCTTGTTTTTTTTTTTTTCGGTTATTACCCTTAAGAAATCTAACTCCCCCCACAACCGTTACGATTATTCACTTGGCATCCCTACCACAATCACCCTACTTTTCCCTTTGTTGGTTTTCAATTACCACCACATCCCTTCTAAAGTCAAATATTACGCCTTACCATGCCTTATTTTGGTGATTCTAAGACACCAACGACGCTTCCTTTCTTTTACAACACTAAACCTCTCCAACTCTGGAGCCATAATACAAGGAAAAGATATCTGTTCCCATATTCTTTCAATTGACCATAGCCTACAAAATCAAATCTGAAACCCATCAAATAAAAATATTAACGATAGTCTGGATCTAACCTCACAATAAATCTTGACCCAAGTTCATCAATGATCTCATCCTTCACCTTTAAACAGTTGCGGCAAAATAGACCCAAACCATTATGCTTCCATATACTTATCGAAGCCCTTGTCCTCAACTCCTCCGATCACATCGAAGGAGTTCACATTAAATCCTATGATGTGATTGGAGTAGTTGAGCTTAACCTCGCCAATCTGAGACACACATCATAGATTTTCATGACAATTGTGTCAATAGTCATCGAAGTCTTCCAAGTTAACTTTAGCGATGTATATTGGAACACTTGCCAACAACTCCTCCAATTCACATCAGAGGAGTTGATCTTAACTTTGCCAATTTTCTTTAGCTCAACAAACTTCTTAGCAACTAGAGCTATGGTCATCAGATCCCTTAATACCAACTGCACCGAGGGTCATCAAAGAACTTGTTAACAACTCCTCTAATTTTCATCAGAGGAGTTAACAACAAATCCTCCAATTTTAACTTCTGGCACATTTTGAGTCATTTTCTCCCTCAACATTCACCAGATTACTCACAATGCCTGCCATTGCCTTATCATCCTTAGATGAAAACTCTCCACCCAACATTAAAACCACTAATTCCTCAAGTATGGAATCTAAAAGACTTAAGCAAAATCTTTAAAAAGGCAAATTATTTCAAATGCATACATTGGTTATTGCATTTTCTCTCACATTATCTATGTTTTTTACTCTACAGGCTTAGACATATCTCCTAAGAAAATGGAAACGAGTAAAGTGCCAAATACAAAAACTCTTCCAATGGCCGACAAGATGAATATGAACCAAAAGTGGTTGGAGCTATGTATGATGACACCTATGGGATTTTAGAGAAGGAAGGAGAAACACTCAAATGGGGAAATGTATACCAAATGTTCAAAAAGTAAAACTTCTCCACCGACGCTAAGGATCGGGATGAGCTAAAAATATTCAATAACATAAGAAAATATGGAATATTCAGGGTAGCAGCCCACATAGTTGTATTCCCTTGTGTAAACACCATCACCTGGATCCTAAAAAATAAATATTTGAAAGACAAATACGTATGTAGTGCCAGGAAAGAATCCATAACATCGTTTCGGTTGGAATACCTAGAAAAATGCTATCACATTGGGAAGGGGATTAAAAATATAGATAATGAACTCCTCGATGAGTTTGGATACACACCCAAAGACCTATTCCCAAAATGGTACAAGGTAGACAAGCGATTCAAGCATAGACCCAAGGGATGATAACCCACGACCACTTGAAGGAATCCGTATTAATACATGGTAGTTATGTTGTGAAGGTTATATGGGGAACCTAATGCTACTCAATTCCCTATGTCTTACATGCCGCTAATATATTACTACATAGAAAAAAGACTATCATTCAATTGGGATGACATCTTGTTAGCCAACCTAACAATCACTATAACCATAGTGGTAGGAGCTCAGTTGGGAACTTTTCCAAGTTTCCACATGTCTTCCTACCTCTTGGAAATCATGTGCATCACCCACCAATACCCAAACATGGGATGGAAATGGAAACCCTATGACGAGCCCATTCATGTTTAATGCAAAGTAATCTGGGAACACAAATACATAACAAAATATCAGAAGATCTGTGAACATTTTCTAGCCCCTCTGTATGAATTCATATTCTACAAGAAAACCCCATGCATGATTGACAAAGCTATTGCAACCATAAATAGGATTGGGGACTGGTACCTTATGGACCATGGTACATATATCAAATTCTATGGTGCCACTAAGCCTCCCCATCTTCTCGCCCGGTCTATACCAGATAAACTAGTACTCCAAGAAGTTGCACATCAGATAATAATACATGGAGTAGGAGGAATGATCTACCGAGGGAAGAAAGCAATATGGCCACCACTTCTATTGTACGTTGGCATTTACTCATTTTCCAACACCAAGAAAGAATAGGACAAAGTATATATCTTACTCTCATATCATTTTGGCGAGGAAATATTCAGAAGACATGACCCTTAAGGAGTCAGAAGAGACCATTTAAATAAAGTGGTATTTCCTTGGGAGTACACAACAAAGGTTTGGGAAGAAGAAGACATGCATCAAAATGCATGGACCCACGATGATGTTATCCTACAAAGATGAGGTCATCCTATAGGAAGGATTGTGGATGAAGAAAGAGAAAAAGAAGAATCCCTAAAAAAGGAAACAAAAGGATCATCGGGAAGATCATCCTCCACCTCTACCTCTGTACACTCGAGATCAACAGAAGGATAAGAAGAAACACCAACAAACATAAAAGAATAAAAGAAAAGATTCACAATAAAAAAAATGATGCTTCCAAGAAAAAGTGAAATTTGAAAGAAGAGAAAGCCAAGGCTGAGGTAGAAGCAAAAGCAATAGCACAAAAGGAAATCAAGTGGAAAGAAGCAGTAGAAAAGGAAGTAGCAAAAGCAAGAGAAGATGCAAAAAAAGTCTCCAAGGAAGAGGAGGATAGAGTGGTCGATGAAGAGAGACAAAAGAAAAATGTTGAGACGAGAAACAATGGCACTCAGCCAATGGATATTGATATCCAAGAAGTTTCAACAACAGACACCAACATAGAGGCACCATTTGACAATCTAGGACTGGGGTTTTGGGCTCCATTCCAACCAAGTGAAGTCCCAAATTTGAGAATTTTCACTTACGACAACAAGACTGGGAAGATCATGCAAGAACACGTGAAGAAAGTGCCAACAATTCATGGGATGCTAGTCTCGGTCCTAACACAAGTTCCTATAACATGGGATGTTAGGGAAAATCCCATAGCTATGGCTACATCTAGCACTGCATTCATGAGAACAAATGAGGATAACATTAGGAGGCCATGTTAGCAAAATTAGGAGAAAGAGGAAAGAATTACGGAGCTAGAAGAAAGACTCCAACAAGTGAAAATCGATGAAAACAGTATGCAGAGTTTCAAAGCTAGTGTTGAGAAGGTTAGTAAATAACTGGAAGAGGACATTATAGATATGTATGCTAACTTACACCTGTTCCAAAAAGAAAATACCACAATCATAGAGAAAAATAGTCAAATACAAGAAAAATTTACCTAGTTCAACACAATCCAAGAAGGCATCAATGACATTAACTGGTGGATTGCAAAGAATCCTAATGCATCAGTCGAGCTATATCGACCATCAACCTCAAAGAGGAATGCAAATCTATATTCACTATAATATTTCGAAAAGGAAAGGAAAAGAGAAGATAAAGAGGTCACTAAATTGTTGGCAGTATGCTAGAGAATACACAAAGCCAAAAAGGAATTGATTAAAGGAAACCGACACCTCAATTAGACGAGCTTGGTAAAAATTAGGTCACAAAAGAACTGGTAGACAGGGTGTACGATAACACAAATCACATAATATCAGTCGTTAAAGAATCCACCGCAATAACCATGGATTTGATAGAGTAGCATCTCCGACATCTCGTCAAATTATATACCATGATACAAGCATTCATGGAAACATTGTTAAGGATATGATCCGGATTTTATGAGTAGAATGAAATGAATACAAATCATTAAAATATGCTTAACATAGAATAACAGAGATATAGTAAAATTGGTTTTCTATTCAATAAGGAAATAAGATGAAACTGTAAAATGCAGCGGAAAATAAGTTTGCTGGAATGGTTGCGGCTTTTCTCCAAGAAGAGATGTGATAGTTGCGCTCATTCACAAGAAGATGATTACAATGAGTCTCTGAAGGAATTTTTACAATAAACAGGAATTTCAAAAACCCTATACATCCAAAAACCTAACCCCGGGAGATGAAGCGCCAAAAGTCATGTGGGCCTTGTTTGGGTAAGTTAGTACATCAACTTCCTGGGGTCGTAACTTTTGCATACGATCTCCGTTTTAGGTGAACGATAGCCCGTTGGAAAGGTATCATCAAGGAGATTCATTTTGGGGGTTCAATCAGAGCCTTCAACTATCATTGAGAATATTGATCCTGAAAAAACTTCATTTAGGCCCTCAAAATGACCCCGGAAGTTAAAAACTGCTAAAATTGCCAGAAAACTGTTTTGAGCAAGTTGGAAAAGGTGGGTGGCCACCAATATCCACTTAGATCAATCCTCCCTCCTTATGAATAAATGGTATCCATTACATTGAGTTCCCCCATTAGATGAGGAAATTGCTGTTGAATTTGGCCCCAAGTGAGCCACTTGCCTTGGTGCAGGAGTTGCCCTGCTTTGACGACTCGATAAAGTTGGATCCTTTGTTGTCGAGTGCCCTTGATCTATGTGTCCACAATATGATCACTGGAGGCATGTTGCATGCAGTCAGGGTTGATCTCTTTTGGTGTCAACTTCTCTTTTATCTCCAAGGTGTCCAATAATGGTGGGAAATATGGTCGAAGGAGAGCCACGTTGAAGATTGGGTGCAGGCCAAGGAAAGGGGGAATGTTGAGCTCAAAATAATTGTCACCCACAGCCTTGTTTATGGTGTACGACCCATAATGGAGTGGGAGAAGCTTCCAATGGGGCCCTGTAAGGAATTATTTCTGCAAGTGCAACCAGACTTTGTCTCCCACCTGAAACTTATGTGGAACCCAATGTTGATCATGGCGTTGCTTGTACTTGGCATTATACTTCTGTAGAATATCCTAAACCTGTTGGTGGATGTGCTGGATCTTCTCAATGAACTAGGTGACTTATTCAACTTCTAGTGGAGTAGGGGATGAGTCGGTCGAGGTGGTCACCAGGGGTAGTGCAACATCTATGGGGCCCAATGGTTGGAATCCCAACCCCACCTGAAAGGGGCTGTGGCCAGTTGATCTATGTAGGGCTTGGTTGTAGCTATTTTGGACATAGGGAAGACTCTCATCCCATGTGAGGGGGTGTTTTTAATTTTACATGCACAAGATATGTACGATCATCTGATTGACGACCTTAGTTTAACCATTTGTCTGGGGGTGGAGGGCAGTTGATTTGGTGAGCTTGGTATCCAATAGTGACCAAAATCTCGACCAGAATGTGCTGAGGAGCCGACTATCACAGTCTGAGATAATGGTTTGTGGGATCCCAAAATGTACCCATACTCATTCAAAGAATATATTGGCAGTGGCTTCTCCTGTGATGTTCTTCTTGTAGGCGGCTAGAATCGCCATCTTGGAAAAGCAATAAACAAACATAAAAACACAGTAATTTCCCCTCTTGGTGGA
>JASDQU011312589.1:13589-23903 GCA_032191745.1 Picea mariana
TTGCGCACTCGCTTGATAGAACACAAAGATTTCCCATATGACACAACAACCCGTCTTGAGTATGGAAATTAGCGACCACTAAGTTGGCACCCAACATTTGGTAGGTGGTGGAGAAGTCAGGGTCTATCTCGTAGAGGTGGGGCCATCCAGAGGTCTCGTGGCCGCAAGAATCTGGCACCATGGTGAGTGTCACGACTGGAGGTCAGCTGAGGCAATCAACAACTCAGTTGGTACTTCCTGTTTTATACTTGATGTTGAGGTGGAACTGTTGTAAGTATGTGGACCACTTCTAATGGTGGTCATTCTACAATTTTCCTTGGGTCTGCATGAACTCTAGTGGATTGTGATCAATGTGGATGAATGTCTCCTTCCCAAGAATGTAATGTCTCCACTAGCGGTAGGCTTGCAAAATGGAGTACATTTTTTTTTCATAAGTAGGGTAATTATGGGAAACATGTGATACTTTCTCACTATGATATGCCATGGGGTGGCCATGTTGAGTGAGAATGACACCCATAACATAGTCTGAAGCATCTGTCTCGATCTCAAAGGGATGTTGCAGGTTGGGTAATGAAAGTACTGGGGATGAGAACAAATGCTTCTTCAATTCATCGAAGGCTTGTTGTTGGGACAACCCCCACACAAATGTTTCCTTACCGCCACCCTTGGTTACTTGGTTGAGGGCCCATGCGATATGAGAGAATCCCAACACGAACTTGTGATAGAAATTGGTGAGGCCCAAGAAGCTCTGAATTTCAGTGAGTGTGGTTGGGTCTGGCCAGTCATGGATGACCTGGATCTTGGCTGGATCCACATGCACACCATGTCGATAAACGATGTATCCTAAGTAATGGACCCTGTCCATGATGAAGGAGGATTTTTCCAAGTTTGTATATAGTTTGTGTTGTCGCAGGGTGTGCAGAACGTGCTGAATATGCTGTAAGTGTTTTTCCCAAGTCTTATTGTAGATGAGGATGTCATCCAGACACACCACTACAAAAGTACTGGTGAAATGTCATAGGATATCGTCCATCATCCTCATAAACGTTGCTATAGCATTTGTCAAACCAAATGGCATGACCAACCATTCAAAAATACCTTCTTTTGACTTGAAGGCATTCTTCCATACATCTGTCTATTCTATTGGGACCTGGTGGTAGCCATACTTCAAATCAATCTTACTAAAGTATTTAGTCCCCGTGAGCTTATCAAGGAGGTATTCTATTCAAGGAATCAGGTACCAGTTTCAGACTTTGATTTTAGTTAGGGCCCGATAATCAATGCAGAGACATCATGTCCCATCTTTCTTCTGCACCAGAACGATTTGGCTCCCACAAGGCGATGAGATGGGATGTATGTGCCCCTTATGGAGCAGTTCTTGGGTCTTCCTCTTTATCTCCTCATTTTCTAATAGAGAGCGGTGGTAGACTGGCCCATTGGGTAGCGATGTGCCTGGGGTCAGATCGATGGGATGCTTGACCTAGCAGTGTAGAGGTACCCCGGTAGGAGAGGAGAATATAAGTGAGTATTCTTCCATGACCTTATCCACTTGCTTCTGTTGTGTGGAGAGATCGGTTGTGGATGCCCTGGATGTGGCCGTGATCTTTCGCTCACTCTGAAAGCGAATCACGAAGAATACAAATTTCTTGGTCTGAGAGATGACCTTCCTGCATTGCTTGGTAGAGATTAAGGAAATAGCACTAGGAGGGACTGCGTCAGGTATCCTGTACAATTTCCTGTTCAAAGTAATAATAACACTATGAGGCCTAGAATCATATACAACATGAATTTTCCATAAACAAGGTTGGCCCAAAATAACATTAGAAACTTCGAGAGGAGCAACATCACACAATACCTCATATTTAAAGGGCTTGATGTCGTACTATAGTCAGCACTATTGGTTGACGCAAATATCTCTTCCTTGGCGGAGCCATCCAATGGTGTAGGGTTGTGGGTGCGGCGTTTTCAGTAGGGCCAACCACTTGACGACCTCTGCTAAGATGAGGTTCTTCTGGCTACCGCTATCAATGATAAAGTGAAAAGGGGTGCCTTTTACCCACATATGTGAATGGAAGAGGTGCTCGCCTTCTTCTATATCATCTGGTTCACCATGCTGGAGCTTGGTGGTAGTAATGGTGGCACTGGGTTCTGCGTCGATGATCTATCTTCCCCTTTTTGGTTCTGAATGAGAGTCAGAACCCGCATCTGATTCAGAGGATTTCACTTTGGCCACCATCAACTGCTTTGAGCAGCAATCAACATTGTTATGCCAAGGGATCTTATGGAAGTTGCACCACTTATTAGTATCTTTCTTTGTCTTTCTAGTGTCCTTCTTTGCTTGTGGCTTGGACTGGTTGTCCTGATACTGTCCATATTTTCTCTGTCCTTTGTTCTATGGGTTGGGGCTGCCCCTTACTAGATTTTGTTGTGAGGGGTTCCCAGGCCCAAATTGCCACATCTTTTGTTTGAGCTTCTGCTCGATTTTGACAACATATTGGTAGGTCGCGCCCAAGGATGAGATGTCCAAAAATTCCATTTCAGTCTGGATGTATCTATGCAGAGAACCACCTAGATGTTTCTCCGAATCTTTGATACCCATCTTGGTGCGCAAGGTATGGAGGATATTTGTGAACTCTGGCAGTGCTTGGTCTCTTTCTTGCCACAATGTGGTCCATTTGGTATACAAATCGTTATAAATTCTGACAGGGTAGTATTGTTCCTTAATAGAATACCTGAAGGATTCCCAAGTGGCCATGAATGTAAATAATGAGGGTTCCTCTGTTTCCTTTTTCTCACAGAAATGTNTTTCTGACAGGGTAGTATTGTTCCTTAATAGAATACCTGAAGGATTCCCAAGTGGCCATGAATGTAAATAATGAGGGTTCCTCTGTTTCCTTTTTCTCACAGAAATGTTCCCACCAATCTTTGACATGGGGAATGACTTTGAGGAGTGCAAAAACAATATTTTCTCTATTCGAAAAGTTATGAACAAAAAAATACCCTTTTAGTAGATTCAACCACTTGTCTACAACATCTGTGTCTATATGACCTTAAAATATAGGAATATTGAAGTTCATTTGTACCTTGAATGGGGCGGCTCCAAGGATTTGTGTGAAACTATCCATCATCTCATTCCTCTGTTGCGTGAGGGATTCCTCAAGAAATTTTTTGAAAGGATCTCCTGTCCCATCATATTTATTATATACTTCCATGAGAGGTCACTTGGGAATGAGAGATCTTTTTTCCTCGAGAGAAACAATCTCGAGACCCAATTCTTTGTACCCTGATCTCATTGGGGACATGCATTAAGACAACAAGGAGTAGACCGCTTTGATACCACTGATCCGGATTTTATGAGTAGAGCAAAATGAATACAAATTGTTAAAATATTATTAACACGTAATAACATAGATACAGTAAAACTGGTTTTCTATTCAATAAGGAAATAAGTTGAAACTGTAAAATGTAGCGGAAAACAAGCTTTCTGGAATGGTGGTGGATTATCTCTAAGAAGAGATGTGACGGATGCACTCATTCGAAAGAATATGATGATAGCGAGGCTCTGAAAGCATTTTTACAATAATCAGGAATGTCAAAAACCCTAGACATCCAAAAACCTAACCTTGGGAGATGAAGCGCCAAAAGTCCTGTGGGTCCGTTTGAGTAAGTTAGTACATCAACTTCTCGGGGTCGTAAATTTTGCATACGATCTCCATTTTAGATGCACGATAGCCCATTGGAAAGGTATCATCAAGGAGATTCATTTTGGGGGCTCAATCAAAGCCTTTGAATATCATTGAGAATATCGATCCCAAAAAACCTTCATTTAGGCCCTCAAAATGGCCCCGGTAGTTAAAAATTGCTACAAATAGTAAATTGCCAAAATTGACAGAAAACTATTTTGAGCGTGTTGGAAAAGGTGGGTGGCCACCGATATCCACCTGGATCAGGATGTGAGTACCCTCGAAGATATCATATATATTCATAATGCAACTCTAAGGAACTAACTTACCGAAGGATCAAATGTTGGATTACTGAGAGGGGGGGTGAATCAGTAATAGAGAAATACAATCCTTTTTAACCACAATATGAAAGTGTTATATCAATGTAGTATTATCATCCAATAGTTGCAGAATAAATAAACAATGAAAAAATGAGAAATCATACACATACACAGTACACCAGTGTTTTTACGTGGAAACCCAAAGCAGGAGAAAACCATAATTTTTTTTTTCTTATATGTATTTAAGAATTACATTCATTGGAAGCACCAAATTCCTTTGTTTTCTAGTTGCAACTGGAAGAAGGATCCAACCCCCCAATTTCTCAGGATAAACCTGAGGGAAGCTAAAACTCCCCAATTCTATGGCTACAACCAGAAGGAGGCTACGACCCCCTATGTTCTCTGGCTACAACCACCTTTCCTTTCCCCGTCCAACCCCCCTGAAGTAGATGTAGAATGATGAAATCACTGTCACACTATCACTGTGAGATATACAACTATAAACATGTACCAATCAACCTGCACCAAACAACATGTACCAAACAACCTGTACCTATAACTCGAACCATGCATAAACCATGCATCAACCTGTACCTCAACCTATAATCAAACTGTACCATAAACAAGTGCATCAACCATGCACCAACCTGTACCAAACAACCTATAATCAACCTGTACCATAAACACGTGCATCAAGCATGCTCCAACCTGTACCTCAACCTATAATCAACCTGTACCATAAACAAGTGCATCAACAGTGCACCAAGATGCACCTCAAGCTGTACCATGAACAAGTGCATCAACCATGCACCAAACCTGTACAAATAACATGCCACAACACCCTATCCAAACAACCTATCACAAAAAATAGTCTCATCAATCTTATCAACCAAATTAGATCTACTAACCAAGATCAATCACCAAGACAACTCTCAAATATGTGCATCAACCAAGCATAACACAACAACTCATAATCATCACCAAGATCAATATGCGCTTCTAATAATATACCAATACAAGTATGCTACACCATCCACAAACCATGTGTCAACAATACTACTAACAAGTTCCTCCAACCATGTATCAAGTATGTACCAATCATGTATCAACTACTCATCAACTATGACTCATCAAGATGCACCAACATCATCAACTATACACCTCATGTATGTGCCAACTCATCAACTACTTGTCTCAACCATGTACCCAACATGTACCTCAACCAAAATCCCTCAACAATTTCAATATCCAAATCTGATTTGTAACTCTGTAATATACTTAGTGTATATGATCACATACCTGCAAACCTTTTTTAACTTTAACAAGAAGAGACTAGCATTTGCATCAAACTTTACTTTAGTCTCACATGACTAATTTTGGATTAGTAAAAAACCCTAACTTACAATAATCATAATTATGTACCTGTAATGAATAAAGATCTAAAAATGGTACACAATGTTCTTCAGTTTCTTTAATGCAATTCCTACAGATTTCACTACTTAGAACCTCTCAGAAAAGTAGAGTTACAACAAAAATGACATACCTTGTTTTATTCTGGATTATTCTAGAGAGAGAACTTGTAGAGCATGCCCTGCACGAAATATTTGTTGTATGGATATGAAAATTGTACACAAAATACTATAGATGGTACTCTAACCAATACATTTGGTCTTACTAAATTTGGATCTGTTATGAATAAGTTATGATGTTTTTACCTGAAACACCTATTTTAGACTAGTTTCAGGACTAGCCACAAACCCTATTTTCCACGGCATGTAACTCCAAAAATTCAACGATCCACAAGTTGAAATTTTTATCACAACTACTTGGATAGGTTTCCTCAATGGCCTCCCAATTTTACGATCTTATTCATTCTAGAAAAAAAATTATTTCGAAAATGGTGAGATGACCTGTAAATAACATACCTTAGAAAGCATCATCAAAAGGATTTATCCTCCCTTGAATTTTAGCCTTCTTTACTTCACCTTCCCTCTTAAATTCATCTTAGATATCCTTTGGTTACCTCAGTCACCTATAGATATTCAATATGCTCAAGTGTAATTAAAATGAGAGAGTCTTGCCTCTTATTTATACTTTCATGTAGCTTCCTCAAGGGGTTACCTTTTAACCATCTTAACCTACTTTCCTTATTTTAGAGTTAACCCATTTCTAACCAATTGTCAACTTAGTAATTTCTCCATTAAATTTATTATTTAAATAAAAAAAAATTATTCATTTTGAATTATAGTACACTCATCACTTCACTTTATTATTTACCTTCTAAAATCTCTTAAACCACTTTGACTACTTTGACCTTTTGGGGCTTCTAGATGACTCATGAGGGTTCTCCAAATTCACTAACCGTGATTAGTTATGTGACGTTCCACATACCACTAGAAATGGAATGACATGTACTATCAATCTGGAATATTCTTACATGCAAATATATCAAAACACATACCATTATCCATCAAACAAACTTGGGTCCATTACCCAAACCTTTTTCCAACTTCACATGGCCATAACTCTCTAACCGTGAGGAGTTATGTGGCGTTCCACATACCACCGGAAATGGAATGACATGTACTATCCATATGGAATAGTCTTACCTGAAAATATATCAAAACCCGTACCATTATCCATAAAAAAAACTTGGGTCCATTACCCAAACCATTGTGCTACTGAAATTCACTATTAGACTTTCCTCAAGTGTTGACATCAATGACAACCAACCCAATTAATCAACAATATACCCCTTTGGCATTGATGGAAACACTCTGATGCAATATTGAAGTCATGTCACTCATGCTCCCCCTTTACCTTTACCTTTGCATTTACCTTTGCATCTGATAAATCTCCCCCCCTTGTCATCAATGACAAAGGTATCTTTCCATCCAGGGTATCTTTCCATCCGGGGTTGCTCCCCCTAACTGAATTATCCTTTGGGATACTCCCCCTGACTAAAATCTTCCTGAAACTGATCTTCCAACCTGAACTATCCTCTTTATGGTGCTTCCTCGTGTAGATCTAAGACATATAAGATAAGCATTCAAAAACATTCATTTTGGAGTAAAAATTACTCTAAGTCTCCGGTGAAGATACTCAAAGGCTTTTCTTGGAAGTGGTTTTGTAAAGATGTCTACCACCTGTTATTTTGTGCCCACATATTCAACTTTGATGTTCTTCTCTACAACCTGTTCCCATAGAAAGTGATACTTTATTGGAATGTGCTTCATCTTGGAGTGCATCACCAGGTTCTTTGAGATACTGATGGCGCTTGTATTATCACAGTATATTGGAATGGGATCATCATACTCAACTTGTATATCTGTCAGAGCTTGTTTCATCCATATGACCTGTGTACAACATGTTGCTGCTACAATATACTATGGCTCGACTGTAGGTAAGGATACTGATGATTGTTTCTTGCTTAACCATGATACTAAACACTCACACAAGTAGAACATTGCTCCATTGGTGCTTCATCGGTCATCAATACAACCTGCCCAATCTGCATCTGTGTAGGAAATAAGTGATAGATCCTTTCCTTTTGGATACAATAATACAAAATCTTATGTTCCTTTGAGATATATGAAAATCCTCTTCACTGTTAATACATGTGATTCCTTTGGTTCTTCTTGAAATTGTGTCACCTATCCAACTTCCCGCATTACATCTGGTCAGTATTTTGTCACATATAGTAAGCTACCAATCATTGAATTGTATTTCCTCTGGTCTATAGACTTTGAATCATCATCTTTTCTCAACTTGCAACTGGTTTGCATAGGAGTAGTAACTAGTTTGCAATCTTCCATTCCGAACCTCTTTAGCATTTATCTAATATACTTAGTTTGAGAAATAAAAATTCCCTGGTTTCTTTGACATATCTGAAGACCCAAAAAGAAGGATAGTTCTCCAAGTAATGGAATTTCAAATTCATTCTGCATATCCTTTGCAAATTTCTAGCTTAACCTGTCATTAGTACTTCCAAAACAATATCATCAACATAAATTTCAATTAATAAAATACTGCCTTGAGTTACCTTGATGTAGAGGTTGTTGTATGTGATTCCTTTCCATAGTTCGTAGGGAGTTTTGTCATTGTTGTTTTTGAGCATTACTTTGTTTTGAATGTGAACTGTTGTATGCAATTCATGTATCCAAAAAATATCTGTCAATTTTCAATCCATTAGCATTGTTCGAGCCATTTCCTATGTAATTATCATCCATTATGATAATGTTCCTTTTTCTTTGAACCAATCTCTGAGCCAATCTATGAATCCATGGTATTGTCCACTGTCATATATCTATCCAAACCTGCTAAGTGTTCTTTACAAATCCATCTCTGTCCATACTGTCGAAGACTCTACTTGCGCAACTGCCCATAATGATGACCCATTTATCACTATACTATCATGAAGTCTTGATTAATCTATCAAACTCTAATTCTGCTAACTGACTGCTTTTAATATGTCTTCTCAAACTATACAAGCTGCTCGAAGGATGGTTCTTTGGTCTGTCACAACTATCGCATAGACTCCCCCTGTCTGATATTCATATTACCTGGGAGTCTCTAAGTCGGATGGCTCAAAACAATTCCTACTCTGATGTGTATCCATCATCATTTTCATTGGTAGATTCATCATCATCTTCATTGGTAGATTCATTATCTCTCTAAGCTCCAACTTATTTCTTTCTGTTTGTGGATTCATACTTCACTACAATGCCTAAAAGTATAATCTCTTGAACCTGTTCCTTATTTATCTTTCCTTCCTTTCTTTCACTTATTTTCCAAACCTTTTTGTATCTGACATCTTTTGTTTTCTCTATAGAATTTTATTCATCTCGTTTTATTGCCAATCTTTTGATCTCTGGTACCTGGTCTTTGTTCACCCGTTCTTCCTGTTTTCTTATCCATACTTTATTATATATGATATCAGTGTTCTCTTTCATGGAAGTATCAATCATTCTTCTACAATCATTGGATATGTGTCCATAGTTATGAAATTTGTAACACTCAATGTTACGTGTGACCACATAGACACTTCTTGCTTGAACATTTCTTTTATAATCCCCGCAATCTGCAACCTTATGTCCAAAATTAGTACAATGAAAACAATGACCATAAAAGAAATTTACATACCTGGGAGTGAATGATCTTCTTTGTGGTGTATTCCTTCTAAATTTATGCCTTGACTGATCATGATAATGCTTGAAGCTTCTTTGTGTCTTGAACACAATTGGTCTTCTTGAAGATGTATCTTCAATAGTTTTCTTAGATTCTGGTTGACCATGATTCTTTCCTTTTATTACTTCTGCATAACTCTTTCTATTTTCTTCATTCTTCTTTTCTAGCAACCTAGAGTGCTTCTCTTCATTCTCTATAACTGATGTGGATGTTTCTGTCTCTTCAACGTTCTTTTTGAGCTTGAAGATTTTACTTCTCAATGTGACAACTTCTTCTACAAGATTCTCAACCTCTTCTTCTTTCTTTAATATCTGAGACTTCATGACTTATTTTGTTCTCTTCGCTTCTTCAAGATGAATTTTTAATGTGATTATTCCTTCTTCAAGTACTTTCTCTTCTTGACCAAACTTTGACTAAAGCTAGTTTAGATCATTAGTTCTTTCCTTAAGATGATCTGTCAATATATTCTCTCTTAGTTCTTCTTCTTCCTTCTGTGCTACTATGTTGGCATCAAAACACTGCTTTTGATATTCAAGATTTTCTTCAATCTTTCTGGCTTATTCTAGCTAAGTTCTTAAGTTCTCGATGACTTGTTGGGCTTCTTCAAAAACGTGAACACTTTCCTTTTGTTTCATCAATTCTTTCTTGAGTGACTTGTTTTCTTCTCTTAGTTCATCTAAAGCACTAATCAATTCTGCCTCATAATTGTCTTCTTTTTCAATTTGTTTTTCTGTCTCATTTCCTTCATGACATTCTATTTCAAGATGTCTGTGTTTTTCACAATTAAAGAAAAACAACATACCTCTGTTGATTATGTACTCTTCATCTTCTGAATCTTTTTGACATGGTGAACGTATTTCTTCTTGATTTGTACCAACATCTTCTTTGGCATTTTTTGAATCTGTGATGGGTGAAGAATATATATCATGTAACTTATCCCAAATTTCTTTGACCGATGATCATTTACCAACCTTTTCTCTTACCGAAATAGGTAATCCTTCCCAGATGAAATCCATTGCTATTTTTTTATTCTTCTTCAATTCCTTCTTGGCTGCAGTCTTTGCCCTTTTTGAACTATCATATCATGTAACGACTAATAGCCAAATATAATGCCTCTGTTCCTG
>JASDQU011312590.1:0-14606 GCA_032191745.1 Picea mariana
CATGTCATAAGCTACAAGTTGAAGTTTTTGATCTTTGAAATAAATTAGAGAATTCAAATAAATTATTTAATAGCTCACAAATCTAAATGAGACCTTGGAAATTCAAATATCACAATATGATAGATCAAGTCTTTGATACAAGGGATAAGCTACACATGTTGAAGAAAGCACCTCAAAGAAACATGAGGTAAGTCCCTCAAAGGATGAAGACAATGTTTCAAATCAACCATCTACACAACACAAGGAAAGTTTCGAAAGAACAAAGAAAGGAAGAAATCAAGAAGACATCCTTACACCTAGAAGAAGATGGAAACCAAAGCAAAGGTATGAGAGCATTTTTCATGGTCAATGTTATTCGTGTAATGAATATGATCACAAAGCTTTGGAGTGCAGATCTTATGCAAGGAGAAATGAAATAATATTTCATAACAACATAAGGTGTTGGAGATGTGATCAAGTAGGACACATTGTTGTTCACTGTAACACCATGATATTCTACAACTGTAGTGGATTTGGCCACAAATCCCAGGATTGTTGGAGCACAAGAAGAAATTCCATGATGAGGACTTCACATAGCATGACTAGAAGAAGGAATGAAGTAAGGAAGGGTGACATATTTAAAAATATGGAATCTCAGAGCTCAAGTTCTGAGAAGTAGGGACACCCTCAGAAGTGAGTAAAGAAGACTGAACAACCAGAGAAGAATGGAAGCCTTGAAGGAAGCTCAATTGTGTCATCTACTAAAGAATAAGCGGGTGATAGTGGTAACAATTGTGTACATATGCGTGATGACCTTGAATAGGTCACATACATATGTGATCTGTTGTGTAGCAGGCTGCGTATAGGTGGTAAAGCCTTGGGAAAATGGAAATTCACATGGGTTGTAGCTTAATGTGATGGTATAACTTTGTGTTGCAGGTCCTGACATGGTTTGTTGCAGGTTCTGACACTGTTTACTGTAGGTTTTCATGATTCCATATTGGATTATGTAATGTGATGATAAAAATAATGAAAGGCTATCTTGGATGCATGGAACTAACCCATGAGTATGGGTTGAGGCATCTTTTGTTGAAGAAAAATCCTAGTTATGATAGTGAAGTTATGGCACCTTGGTTATGTGATATATCATGATGATGCTAGCTAGAGATGTGATTGATCTATTTGAAGCATACTACTAGTACATGTGTTGTTGGATACTTAGTATTTGATGTAGTGAATGGAGCATTGAAGCTGATCTATTGGTGTACATGGCTGGTACACATTTGAGTTTCATTGATATGATGTATTATTGAAGCATTTTTTTGGATATCTTGGTGCATGCATTTGGCATATGGTGGGACTACATATTGGGACATGTAGTTGGTGAGTTGATGAGTTAATGAGGTGATCATGTTGTACATCATTGATGAGTCTGATCTATAGTTGATACATGATTTTTACAACTCTAGCACATTGGTAGAGGCACCACTAGAAGTTTGATTGGAATATGTTTTATCGATTTGGCATACATGCATTGATGCATGATTGATGTACTTTGTTGGTAAAAGTGGTAAAGTGCATGTTTGGTACACTCATATTTGGTATATGTTTGGATGATAGTACTTGGCTAAAAGTACACCATTGCTATTACTTGATACTTTGGTACATGATATATTGGATGATATAGTTGAGACACTTGATCGATTGAGATACATAATTTTGGCACTTGGTTCATGGTGGAGACATATCATGAGTGATATGACACTTGTCTAGCATACTGGTAGATGCACATGGTTGGCATATTGGTGGATGCACATGGTTGAAATGTTGATAGAATCATATGATTGATACACTCCATTGATGATATATTATAGCACATTGTATGGTATTGATGTACATGGTTGATGTACATGGGTATTGTGCATGGTGGGCACACAATTTGGTACATGATGTACTTGGTTGATGTTTTATTCATGATTCTCTATTTCATTGTTGACATATATTTTGTTTCATCATATGGGATGAGTTTTAATGCATGGATATGTCCAAGCATCGTCATAGAAAGTGTGGTTGTTCTATGATCTAGTTGAGAAGTAGCATTTGCAGAAAAATCATATTGCAGTTTTAACACATTGTTCATACTACAGAGAAGACATGGGGAAACATACCCATAGGGGGAGTCATTATTCTTCCCATGATTCTAGGAGGAAAGAGCCCTATATTTGAAGAAAGAGCATACAGGCATAATTACAGGGGGAGAAATGGTCAAAGAGCGAGTATGAGCGATGTATCTTCAACATTACATTAGAGTGAGATACCTTGTTCAAAAGGGGATAGATTATTCATAGGAATATCAAAGGCATTCAAACAAAGGGAGAGATAGTCAAAGGGGGAGCAGCCCCAAGAGGAGAATGACCCTTTGCCATTGATGTCAAAAGGGGAGAGATAGTCACATTGATGTGATTGATGATTATCGATGTGGAGAGATAGTCACATTGATGTGATTGATGATTATTGATGTGGAGAGATAGTCACATTGATATATGAATATTGATGTAAAGCATGCCTTGTCTACATGTTGAATTGGTGTTGACATCAATGTTGGTATTTCCATCAATGCCAAAGGGGGAGATTGTTGGATCATGTTGTCATTGATGCCAAAGGTTCAATTAATTGATGTCAAAGGATTGATGTCAAGGGATGATTGATTGATTAATGTAAAGGAATTGATTGATTGCAAAGGTTTGATGTATGTTTTAGATCAATGAGTTGTCATTGATACATGATGATAGATGAAGATGGATCAATGTGGTTTCATTGGTATATGATGCATTTTTGGATAGATGTGAAGATGAATCATTATTATCTTATCATGGTTGATAAGGTGTACAAATGGATGAACTCCAAAGTGGTCTCCTTATGGTGAAAGACCTCATGGGAAGATTCTTTGCGATTGAGTTATCCTTGAATTATGGTTATGCTTATATGTGGAATAATGAGTTGAGGATCAGTGAATTTGTCAGTGAAACTATCTTAGATGGATAGTTCTTGTCATGCCATTTTCGGTGGTATGTGGAATGTCGCATAACTCCTCATGGTTTGAGATTTATGGCCCTATGAAGATGAAGGACCCTCATATGTAGGCTTGAAGCCCCAAAAGGTCAAAGAAGTCAAAGTGCTTGAAAAGAAGAAATTATTATTTAAATGGTAAAGAAAAGAGACAAAGTCAAGAAGGATTATTTAAATAATAAAGTAAGATGACAAAGTCAAGTTGGAATATTTAAATTGGAGAAATTTCTATTTATGGAAAGTGGTTAACCCTAAAAAGAGGAAAATAGGTTAAGTGACCTAGAAGTGGGTTAAATGACCTAGAAGTGACCTAGAAGATAGCTACTTGGAGAGTATAAATAAGAGACAAGGGTATCTTGTGTAAAATGCATCCTTTGTATCTCGTGTGCATCTCTTGTGTATCTCTTGATAATGTATTGAAGATCTATTCTTAGAGAGATAGAGTAAGGTAGATCTTATGGTTGCATCAAAGTTTCGAAAAGTCTGAGATCTTGATGGTGAAAGTTTCAGAAGTTCATAAACCCTAGTTTTTGAGGCATACGCAGGCTGACAGTGTATTAGGGTGCGTGCATACTAAGTTATATGACGGATGTCAGTGTATTAGGCAGTGCACATACGTGGGCTGGAAGTGTATTAGGGTGCGTACATGTTGGTAAAACCATGGAAACTTGAAGAGATGAATATGCAGAGGTTATAGATTATGAGATCAAGCTCCCAGGAAGGTGTACAATGCTCAGATACATCAGATCCATCCATTGGTTCAAAAGGTATGGTCACATAGTTGTCTTGATGGATACTCTTGCTTATTGTATGGAAAATGCTTAAGGCATTGTTGGTATGGCTGTTGTGATTTGGTTTGTGTTGTTTGATGGAGTGAGCAACACTCTTATGATTCAGTGATGATATGATTGCTTTAGTATGCTGATTTCTTATACATGATTGACTAGCATTCATATTTTATGGTTGAGGAGCATGAGTAAGTTGTTGGAGAGCTTGGATCTGCTTTGAATGGCTATGGGTCAGACTGGACAGTGAAAGACATAAGAGAATGTGATTGCAGGTTGCAAAGGTTCTGAGTGTGTGATGAAAAGGAAAACCCTATTTGCTCAAAAGCATACGCGGGTTGTAGTATAGACTAGCCACATACATACGTGGGCTACACTACTGGTAGGGCACCTACATACACATGATGCACTACCGACAGGTCGTGTACCTATGACAGATTGATATCTATGGAGGATTGTTGCCTCAACTCAGTTGGTGTTGAGGGTGTAAGCTGATTCTTGCATATAGAGCTGGTGCTCTTGTAGAGTTGTACTCTATTCAGTTGTTGCTGATAAACCCCAAGGTTTGAAGTCTGTAATATAAAGAAAATTGTATATACATCTTGTGTTCTTTGTGTTCCTTGTGGTGATGATTTGTTGATGATATATTGCTGATATATATTTCTGATATGTGTTCACATTTAACTGGTCATAACTGACAACAATAAGTAATGCGTTAATGGTGATTTCCAACTAGTGAGTTTTTGTGTAAGAGGAAATTTTTGAAAAAGAGACCTATACTATTCACCCCCCTCTCAATGTAGTCGGTGTGTCCAACACCATCCTTATTTTTGAAAAAGAGTATTGATGCTCCCCAAGGTGAAACACTTAGATGTATGTACCATTTATTCAAAAACTATTCCAGTTGCATTTGTAATTCTTTTAACTCTAGTGTACTCATTCTTTAAGGAGTTTTTGATACTAGGGAAACTCCTGGTACTAAATAAATAGAGAAATATATCTCCCTCTTCAGTGGAAATCCTGGTATTTTTTGGGATACATCTTCAAACCCTTGCAATACTCAAAAATATTTACGGCTTGGTCCTTTTGTCTTTTCTGGATATTCCACGTGAGATGCATACAATTGACATCCTTTCCTGAAACTTTTCTTCAGTTGTAAGTCTAAAATATCCCTTATGGAGATGGGTCTTAGAATTCCTTTCACAGTGCTCAGTTTTCCTTCTTCATCAATACATGTAAAGTTCTTGTTATGGAAATCTAGTACAACATGGTGTTTGTCCAGCCAATCCATTCCAATTAGGATATCATAATATACTAATGGTATGATATTCATAACAACATTAGTACTCACTCCATTCAGATTTATTGGAAAACCTATGACAACCTCATTGATCCTTCTTTTGGTTCTAGTCGCTAGATGAACCAAACTTGACTTCCCTAGCTTACTTTTCTTCAAATATAATTTTTCCACTACTTTAGGATCAATTAAAATAACAATAGGTTGATTAATGATCTTACCTTCCACTTTGATCATATTGGATTGGTACTCTTATTGTCGATCTTATAAGGATGTATATATCTTTCCCATGTCCTCCACTGTTGTATCCTATTGGATGTTGTGCATGGTCTTCGCTTTATCTTCTTTGTGAGGGAAATCCTTGTATAGGTGATTTTATATGCACCCCCCACATTGGATTGGTGGTCTTCCTCTTTTCCCTAAGGAATATTCTTTCTTGGATTCATCTTTAGTAGACCGATATTGTTGATTTTTACTAAGGTTGTTTCTATTGAAGGGAGGTTTGAATCCCTTCTTTATTTGATCAAATTTCTCATTTTTCTTATCCTTCCAAGATTTCTACATGGATTCTCTACCCTTGTCTTGCTCATATAGGTACTTGACCTTCCCTATATCCTCTGTCAAAGTCCTAGGCTCATCATACTGAATCTTTTCCTTATAAAAGGATTACATTCCACTTAAAAACCCTGTATCTTAATTTTTTCATCCTTGATAAATCCTACATACTTCAACAATCCCAATAAATTCTTCTCATACTCTGTCATGGCCATGCTTCCCAACCTGAGTTCAAAGAAATCATGCATATTATTGTCATAGAAGTGCTCTAAAAGGTACTCCTTCTAAGAATATTTCTTGAAATTCTTCAAAGTGATCCTTCTCTCATTTATGTGTTCAACTTGCTTAATTTGATCCCACCACATAGAAGTTTTTCCATGTAAATGGTAAGTGACAATTTTGGATTCTAGGTTTGATGAGTAGTTATGCAATTGAAAATACCTCTTGAGTCTAAGAATCCATTCTTCAACATCATTTTCCCTTTCTCTTTTACCATCAAAGTATGGTGGCTTAATCTTGCTCAACTCTCCTTGCAAATTGTCCAAATCATGTCTTATGCTTTGGTGTCTAACATGAGACACTTATGGACTACTTATGGAGTGTTTGGATGCATAAAATTTCTTCACTGAGTAAGGTGGTGAGTGATGTCTATGATTTATTTTGGAATTTCTTGAATGACTATTTCCTCTATAGTTACCTCTTCTTTCATGATATCTTCCTTCTTCTTCCTGTCTTGAGTCTGATCCATTCTTTGCTTGCCTACGCAACTAGTTTAGGCTTTGCATCACTTGAGAATTTATCTCATTTTTTTATCTCATCAACCTCTCATTATATTCTTTGTAACTCTGCACTTCTATTTTTAGGTTTCTCACAATTTCTATTAATGTTTCTTGATTCTCTCGGCTCTTATACCCATTGGATTTTGTCTCTGTATTACCAACACTTATATTTTGACCTTTGTCTTCTTTATAATGACTGAAGGATCCCTCTCCTTTCTCCATTTCTTGAATATGAATTATTATCTTAAAATTCTATGGTTATACTCCCTAATTCTACAAAATGTGCAAGTAACCATTTTGTTAGAATTATGCATATTATAGAAATTTTGTCAAATAATGCTATAGGTCCTTTTTCTTCTCAATTCATGAAGAAATACATCATCATTATCCAAAATATAATAATTTAAGGTTATTCACCTCTGCAACATATTTCAAACGACTATACTCATTTCACATTTTGATCTATGAGGTTAATGTTATGGCTTCCTGAAAAAAACACTTTCACCCTTTTTATGCATTTTCTCCACTCGTGCAATTTTATTGAAATGCCAACTTTTGTCAACTGCAAATATATCAGGAACTAGAGAAAATTTTATATGAAACATAGTTAATAATATTGAAAATGAATTCATATCAACTCTCATATTATCAATCTGATACACCAATAAAAACATGCAACAATCTGGTATCTGCAACTTTGTCCTTTTTGTATTGCAAGAGTTCGAAGATGTATCCCAAGAAAGACAATATAATCTATTCACTTCTGGAAAAATTTCACCAAACCAAAGTTGTTTGTCTTTATTATTATATAAAATGATGACTAAATAAAATTTTCCTTTTTTGTGATCTATGGTCATTATTTCTGCTATGAAAATATCAAAAATCCCCCAAAAGTGGCCCAAAATAGTGGATTTTGGTCTATTTCAGTTCCCCCATCCCAATCCCCTTAGAATTTATTAAATTCCTTCATGGTTTATTTGTGTGTCTTCTTTATAGACTCTCTCCAATATTTTCATCTTAATTTGGACCTATGTCCATGATTTGGACCTAGATCTTTAAAAACCACTATTTTTCATTTTCTAACAAATCCAAGCATAATTGGACAATGGAACTCTATGACACTTTTGTAGATCTCCCATTTTCGGAAAAAAACCATAAGTTTCATCCCAATCTGACTTAATATGCTCTAGTTATGGAAAAAATATGAAAAATGTCTCTATACCTAATAATGTACCATGCCAAAATGGTTACGTTACAGATTGTAACAACCACCCATAGGTTGGGAACGCTACTCCAAAACTAAACTCATATATGATTTTGAAATATGATACCATTTAATTTATACAGAAGCATCAAAGAAACATGATAACATCACAAGCAATAAACAAGACTCATGCTACAACATAAAAGAAATGAATATAACACCATGCACAACAATAACGAGCAAGCATACATATCATAAAATATGAATCTTAGAGATAATGATTAATACAAGGATGAAATAATATATAATCAGAGAAACACATGACAAAGAGCACTTCTCTTATCAAAAAACATTCATCAACTAGTTGTAGACCAAGGACGTTCCACCCAACCATAGGCACTTTTGTTTCAAGTCTCAACAACAATCTCACCCCCGAGCCAAATCTATGAATCCACCAAGATTGTTCCAGGGTGTCACTCAAATTCCCAAACCAGTCAACACTCAATCTCTCATAGGTTTCTCAACACACAACAATCCAAAGTACACCAACTCTCTTCTCTCCAACCTACACAACCCAAGAGAATGGACCCCCTTCTCTACCACGCAACCCCTCATGTTGTCCATGTACTTCTAGGGCTCAATGCATCTGGTCAATAATCTCCATGTTGGGACTCTCAGGACTCACATTTGTGAATAAAATTTAGCACATTCCAATGCATATTGGGAATGCAAGCATTAATTCATGGATGGAATACACCAACAGTCACTACAACTAGCCAACAGTGGCGTTTCTCCCAACAATTCATCCCTTCCCCCCTGCCTCCCCAGGATGAAGGATGAATGAGTAATAATGAAAGAGTGAAAGTGTGAATGGAGACAAAAAAATCAAGAGTGTGAACAATGAACAACGAATAAACCCCCAAACAACCCCAAAATGGGTTTGTATATTTACCTGAAAATCAAGAATTGCATGGCCTTTTCCCAAGAGTCACATGTAACCACTTCTCTCCATTGAAAAAATTATGGGTAAATAAAATATGATAAAATAACTTATCCCCTTAATCCCCCTATCTTTTGGAATCACAACCCACTATAACTCATTTCCTTGTCTATCTGGCAGCTAGTGATGTATTTTATTATTAAAAATGATAAAAACATTACATTTCCTAGGCACTCTGGCCTCTTTTAATTGTTTGGGAAATCTGGTCTTTCATCAAATAAACAAAATAAATTATTTAATATGGGGACTCAAAACCAGGGTATTACATTCCCCTACCCCTTATTTTGGCATTGTCCTCAATGTATATACAAAACATAAATCAAAATTTTAGAATTTATTCAAAAATTCATGGGTAATTTGCCCAGATGGCATCTTCATGCTCCCAAGTAGCATCTCTAGGACCATAGCAGGTCCAACGGACTTTTACCAGCTCTATATTTCAATTCTGGAGCATTTTGACTTGTTTGTACAATATGCACACTGGATGGACCTAAAAGTATCCTTCTGGCTCTACTTGAATCAAATTTCAATCAATAACATTGTTAGGATCATGTATATACTTTTTCAACAAAGAGACATGAAACACATTATTCACATTCATGGAAGCATGCAATGCAAGCATGTATGCAACTATCCCTATTATGCCAAAGATCTCAAATGGACCACAGAATCTGGCTACTATCTTTGTACAACTGCCTAACTTTAATGAGCTCTTCTTGGGATTCACTTTTAAAAGAACATTCTCCCCCACTTTAAATTATCTAGTTGTCATGTTCTTATCTGCATAACTTTTCTATCTATCTTGAAGTGAATTTAAATTCTTCTTAATTCTAACCATCTGGTCTTCCATGTCCTTGAGCAATTCTAGCCCAAATACTACTTTTCCTACTGGTTTGTCCCAACTCACTAGAGTATTTCATTTTCTACCATACAAAGATTCAAGTGGGCTCATATTCAATGAAACTTGATACACATTATTATAGGAAAACTCAACCAAATGCAAGTAATCTTCCCACTTACATGGTTTATCCATCACATACATTCTCAACATATCCTCAATCACTTGTTTGACTTTTTTTGTCTTCCCATCTAACTATGGATGGTATGCTATGATAAAATTCATATTTGTGCCAAATCGTTTTAATAAACCCCTCCAGAAATTTGAAGTAAACTTTGTGTCTCTGTATGAAACAATTTCCTTAGGTATGCCATGCAACCTAGTAATTTCTCTAATGTAAATTTATGCAATATTAGTTGTTGTATGAGTCATTTTCAAAGGAACAAAACAAGCAACCTTTGCCAATTTATCCACAACTACCATTATGGAATCATGTTGCCTTGTTGTCTTGTGAAATTTATTTATAAAATCAATGGTTACCACTTCCCATTTCTTCTCTAGAATTGACAATGGTTGAAGAAAACTCACTAGGTGTCTATGCTCAATTTTTACTCTCTGACATTCCATACATATAACAATGTAATAAACAACATCCTTTTTCATGCATGGCCAAAAGAATTGGCTTCTTACTATTACAATTGTTTTCTAGTAACTAAGATGTCCGACATATGGAACATTATGCATTTCTCTTAACACCAAATTCCTATGTTTTCCGGAGCTCGGAACATAAATTATATTATTATGCATAAGTAATCCATCTTCCTTAATCTCATACTCTTTAATTTTCTTTTTTACTTTTTTTTGCTGTAAACTTTCTTTTACCTGTAGGTAATGCTAATCTGTAACAACAACATCTAAAATCTTTCTCTTTAAATATGACCGATGGATACTAATAGGTGTAACATGCATGAGATGTACTCTTCTATTGAGTACATCATCAACTTTATTTTCTTTTCCCTTGATATGTTTGATGTCAAAGTCATACTTACTTAAAAATTCCATATATCTTGTTTAACTGACATTCAAAATTGGTTGTTCAAAAATATATTTCAGAACACCATGGTCTATCGTTAATTCAAATCTTTTTTCTATGAGATAATGTCTCCACATCTTCAATACATGAACTATGGCAGCAAGCTCCAAATCATGTGTGGCATAATTGCTCTCATTTTCTTTAATTTTTATGAACTCATAATCAATGACATGTCCATTTTGAGTGAGGACTTCACCAAGTCCCTCCTTACATGCATCTGCACATACCAAAAATTTATCATTTGGGTTAGCAATCTTTAAAATAGGTGCACTAGCAAGCAATGCTTTCAACAAATTAAAGTTCTCTTCACACTCATCCATCCATTGAAATTTAATTCCCTTCTTTTGAAAAGAAGTGATGGGATGAACAATCTTAGAGAACCCTGCTATAAACCTCCTGTAGCATTCAGCTAATGCCATAAAATATATGATTTATAAAGAATTCCTAGGTGTTGGCCATCCTATAATGGATTCAATATTTTATGGATCTACTGCTATACCTTGTTCTGAAATAATATGCCCCAAATAATGGATATGTTCATGGTAAAAAGAACACTTAATAATCTTGGAATAAATCTGATGTTCCATCAACACTTACAACACCAACCTCAAGTGATGTTCATGCTCTTCCTTGGACTTAGAATAAATAACTATGTCATCCAAGAACACAATGACAAACTTATCCATATCATTTCTAAATAGGCCATTCATTAATAACATAAAGTTAGCTGGTGCATTGTTTAGTCCAAATGGAACCACCACAAACTCATAATGTCCATACCTAGTTCTGAAGGTTTTCTTATTGATGTCTTCTTCCTTGATTCTTACCTGGTGGTATCCATATCTCAAGTCTATCTTTGAAAATATATTTTCCCCTATTAGTTGATCAAAGAGGTCATCAATTCTGGGTAGAGGGTATTTATTATTCATAGTGGCTTTATTCAATTGCCTAAAGTCTATACATAGCCTCAATGTTCCATCCTTATTTTTGAAAAAGAGTATTGGTGCTCCCTAAGGTGAAACACTTGGTTGTATGTACCATTTCTTCAACAACTCTTCCAGTGGAATTTGTAATTCTTTTAACTCTAGTGTACTCATTCTGTAAGATTTTTTTTATACTGGGAAACTCCCGGTACTAAATAAATAGAGAAATCTATCTCCCTCTTCGGTGGAAATTCGATTATTTCTTGGAATACATATTCAAACTCGTGCAATATTGAAAAATATTCAGGGCTTGGCTCTTTTGTCTTTTCTGGGTCCTCCACATGAACTACATTCAATTGACATCCTTTCCTGAAACATCTCTTCAGTTGTAAGGCTGAAATATCCCTTATGGAGATGGGTCTTGGAATTCCTTTCACATTTCTCTATTTTTATTCTTCATCAAGACATGTAAAGATATTGTTATGACAATCTATGACATCATGGTGTTTGTCCAACCAATCCATTCCAATTAGGATATCATAAGATCCTAATGGTATGATATTCATTTCAACATTAGTACTCACTCCATTCATATTTATTGGAAAACCTCTAACAATCTCATTGATCCTTCTTTTGGTTCTAGTGGCTAGTTGAAACAAAATTGACTTCCCTAGATTACTTTTCTCCAAATGTAATATATCCACTACTTTAGGATCAATGTAACAATGAATTTCTCCTGAATCAATTGAAATAGAAAAAGGATAAATAATGATCTTACCTTCCACTCTAATCATATTGGATTGGTACTCTACTTGTTGATATTCTAAGGATTAATATATCTTTCCCATCTACTCCATTTTTGTAGCCTCTTGGATGTTATGCATGGTATTCGTTTATCTCCTCTATGAGGGAATTCCTTGTATAGGTGATTTTCTTTGCACCCCCAACATTGGATCGGTGGTCTTCCTCTTTTCCCCAAGGAATATTCTTTCTTGGATTCATCTTTAACAGAATGATCTTGTTGATTTTTATTAGGGTTTTTTCTGTTGAAGGGAGGTTTGAATCTGTAAATGTGTTGAACTTGCACATAATAGATATAGCTAGGAATTTACATACACAATTGCAGAGAAAATATGAGAAAAGAGAAGCAGGAGAGAAATAATGGAAGAATTCTCATTAATCAAAATGAATGAATGCTAATTTACACATGATATACTCTGTATAACTCAACTAATGCGCATTGGAGGAGAAGTCAATGTACCATAGTGGTGGTATAGAGTGATATGGACACACACCAATAGTTACGTGAGTAAAATTCCACCTAGTCTAGTCTCTCAGGCAGTTATGATAGTGAACTGCCACCTAGTCCGAGTTAACTAGTCTCTCACTCTTCAATTAACTGAGCGAAACAAAGTGAAGTGAGGAAGAGATCAAGGAATCATGAGTAATGCACTAGTCTGGTGATGATCCCAAGGGTAATGCACATTAGTTGGTGATGATCCCAATGTTGCATGGTGATAATCCTAATGTGGCATTTAGACTCCACTCAAATGATAAAACTGAAGTGTGAACTGAAGATAATATTCTCTTAGAGGAATATTCTCCCTAAAATATAGGAGACTAAATAATGACTAATAAACATAGGGAAAATCTTAAGAAAAAGAAATCCTAGTTGTGTGTGAAGTATCTCCAACACCCCCCCTGAACATCACTATGGTGAAAATAAAGAATGGATCCTGGAAATGAGGCCATGTTAGGTGCCCAAATACAAAAGATACACTGAAATAAAAGAGGAAAGAGGGAAAACATCATCGAAAAAAATACCCCCTCAAAGTAAAATGTATGTAAAAAGAAGAACTAAGAGTTGCTAGGAAATTGTGTCCTTCACTTCAAGATGGATGCACAAAGAATGGAACTTCTTCTCAGTGAACATCTTGGTGAAGATGTCTGCAGTATTTTCTACTAAAGGAAAACACTATAGGTCAATGATCCCCTTGTGTACTAGGTCCCAGATGTAGTGCATGTGGATATCGATGTGCTTCGTCCGCTTCCTCTGAATTGGATCTTTGCAGAAATTCAGAGTGCTCTGGTTGTCACACCAGATGATGATAGACCGATGAAACCGAATTCCAAAATCAGTGAGAAAATGTTGTATCGACATAGCCTAAATAGCTATGTTAACTACCCCTCTATACTCTACCTCAGTTGAAGATAGAGCAATAGCATCCTGCTTCTTGCTCAACCAACAGATAGGCTCGAAAACAAGACTAAGTGAGTAACGAGATGTGGACTTGCGATCAATGTTATCGCTAGACCAATGAGAATTAGTGAACCCGATGAGGTCCAATGTAGATTCTTCTAAATAGTGAATCCCAAAGGAGATGGTTCTCTATACTTATCGGAGGATATGCTTTGCAGCCTTCTAATGTAGCTCATGCGAATCTTGCATGAAAAAACAAGCTCAAGCTCCCATAAGCTCCCCAGTAAATTTTGGTATAATGTGTTGTCAACTAGTGGAGTGTCCCCACCATCCTCAAGTCTAGCTCCTAATAGGAAAGGAGTCGGGGTAGACTTGTAGTCTGTCATGTAAAATCTCTCAAGGATATCTCATGCATACTTGGCCTGAGACAGTTTGATGATTGATGGATCCTGACTGATCTTGAGTCTAAGGAAGAAATGTAGCAGACGCATGTATGCCATCAAGAACCTCTCATACAAAATCCTCTTGACTATAGAAATCGCTGAAGTCGAGCAACCGGTGATCAAAACATCATCAATTTACAAAACTAGGAGTAGAAGTGAATCAGTCGTCCAGTGGATGTAAACATTTGGGTCTGACTTACAATGTACAAAGTTCTGTGACAACAAGTAGGAGTCCATCTTGGCATACCATTCCCTCGGAGCCTTCTTGAGGCCATAAAGAGACTTCTTCAGTAAACAAATCAAAAATGAATCCTGCATAAATCCCTAGGGTTTCTCCATATAGATCTCCTTAGAGAGATCGTCATGAACAAATGCATTCTTCACATCCATCTGATGGAATTCCCATCCCATGGTTTTCGCAATGGAAAGTGCCAAACATAT
>JASDQU011312590.1:21543-34141 GCA_032191745.1 Picea mariana
CCTTCAACAGAAACAACCCTAATAAAAATCAACAAGATCATTCTGTTAAAGATGAATCCAAGAAAGAATATTCCTTGGGGAAAAGAGGAAGACCATCGATCCAATGTTGGGGGTGCAAATAAAATCACCTATACAAGGAATTCCCTCATAGAGGATATAAATGAATACCATGCATAACATCCAAGAGGCTAAAACAATGGAGTACATGGGAAATATGTATTCATCCTTAGAATATCAACAAGCAGAGTACCAATCCAATATGATCGGAGTGGAAGGTAAGATCATTAATTATCCTTTTTTCTATTTCAATTGATTTAGGAGAAATTCATTGTTACATTGATCCTAAAGTAGTGGATATATTACATTTGGAGAAAACTAATCTAGGGAAGTCAATTTTGTTTCAACTAGCCACTAGAACCAAAAGAAAGATCAATGAGGTTGTCAGAGGTTTTCCAATAAATATGAATGGAGTGAGTACTAATGTTGATATGAATATCATACCATTAGGATCTTATGATATCCTAATTTGAATGGATTGGTTGGACAAACACCATGATGTCATAGATTGTCATAACAATACCTTTACATGTCTTGATGAAGAAGAAAAATAGAGAAATGTGAAAGGAATTCCAAAACCCATCTCCGTAAGGGATATTTCAGCCTTACAGTTGAAGAGATGTTTCAGGAAAGGATGTCAATTGAATTTAGCTCATGTCGAGGAGCTAGAAAAGAAAAAAGAGCCAAGCCCTGAAGATTTTTTAGTATTGGAGGAGTTTGAATATGTATTCCAAGAAATAATCGAATTTCTACCGAAGAGGGAGATAGATTTCTCTATTTATGTAGTACCGGGAGTTTCCCCAGTATAAACAAATTCTTACAAAATGAGTACACCAGAGTTAAAAGAATTAAAAATTCCATTAGAAGAGTTGTTGAAGAAATGGTACATACATCCAAGTGTTTCACCTTAGGGAGCACCAGTACTCTTTGTCAAAAATAAGGATGGAACATTGAGGCTATGTATAGACTTTAGGCAACTGAATAAAGCCACTATGAATAAAAAATACCCTCTACCCAGAATTGATGACCTCTTTGATTAACTAATAGGGGAAAATATATTTTCAAAGATAGACTTGATATCTAGATACCACCAGGTAAGAATCAAGGAAGAAGACATCAATAAGAAAACCTTCAGAACTAGGTATGGACATTATGAGTTTGTGGTGGTTCCATTTGGACTAAACAATGCACCAGCTAACTTTATGTTCTTAATGAATGGCCTATTTAGAAATTATATGGATAAGTTTGTCATTGTGTTATTGGATGACATAGTTATTTATTCGAAGTCCGAGGAAGATCATGAACATCACTTGAGGTTGGTGTTTTAAGTGCTGATGGAAAATCAGATTTCTTCCAAGATTATTAAGTGTTGTTTTTACCATGAACATATCCATTATTTGGGGCATATTATTTCAGAACAAGGTATAGCAGTAGATCCATAAAATATTGAATCCATTAGAGGATGGCCAACACCTAGGAATGCTTTATAAATCATATCTTTTATGGCATTAGCCAAATGATACTGGAGGTTTATAGCAGGGTTCTCTAAGATTGTTCATCCCATCACTTCTTTTCAAAAGAAGGGAATTAAATTTGAATGGATGGATGAGTGTGAAGAGAAATTTAATTTGTTGAAAGCATTGCTTGCTAGTGCACCTATTTTAAAGATTGCTGACCCAAATGATAATTTTTTGGTATGTGCAGATGCATTTAAGGAGGGACTTGGTGCAGTCCTCACTCAAAATGGACATGTCATTGATTATGAGTTCATAAAAATTAAAGAAAATGAGAGCAATTATCCCACACATAGTTTGGAGCTTGCTGCCATAGTTCATGCATTGAATATGTGGAGACATTATCTCATAGGAAAAAGATTTGAATTAACGATAGACCATGGTGTTCTGAAATATATTTTTGAACAACCAATTTTGAATGTCAGTTAAACAAGATGGATGGAATTTTTAAGTAAGTATGACTTTGACATCAAACATATCAAGGGAAAAGAAAATAAAGTTGATGATGTACTCAATATAAGAGTACATCTCATGCATGCTACACATATTAGTATCCATCGATCATATTTAAAGAGAAAGATTTTAGATGTTGTTGTTACAGATTAGCATTACCTACAGGTAAAAGAAAGTTTACAGCAAAAAAAAGTACAAAAGAAAATTAAAGAGTGTGAGATTAAGGAAGATGGATTACTTATGCATAATAATATAATTTATGTTCCTAGCTCCAGAAAACTTAGGAATTTGGTGTTAAAAGAAATGCATAATGTTCCATATGTCGGACATCTCAGTTACTAGAAAACAATTGTAGCAGTAAGAAGCCAATTCTTTTGGCCATGAATGAAAAAGGATGTTGTTTATTACATTGTTAGATGTATGGAATGTCAGAGAGTAAAAATTGAGCATAGACACCTAGTGATTTTTCTTCAACCATTGTCAATTCCAGAGAAGAAATGGAAAGTGGTAACCATTGATTTTATAAATAAATTTCACAAGACAACAAGGCAACATGATTCCATAATGGTAGTTGTGGATAAATTGACAAAGGTTGCTTGTTTTGTTCCTTTGAAAATGACTCATACAACAACTAATATTGCATAAATTTACATTAGAGAAATTACTAGGTTGCATGGCATACCTAAGGAAATTGTTTCATACAGAGACACAAAGTTTACTTCAAATTTCTGGAGGGGTTTATTAAAATGATTTGGCACAAATATGAATTTTATCATAGCATACCATCCATAGTTAGATGGGAAAACAAAAAAAGTCAAACAAGTGATTGAGGATATGTTGAGAATGTATGTGATGGATAAACCATGTAAGTGGAAAGATTACTTGCATTTGGTTGAGTTTTCCTATAATAATGTGTATCAAGTTTCATTGAATATGAGCCCATTTGAATCTTTGTATGGTAGAAAATGCAATACTCTAGTGAGTTCGGACAAACCAGTAGAAAAAGTAGTATTTGGGCTAGAATTGCTCAAGGACATGGAAGACCAGATGGTTAGAATTAAGCAGAATTTAAATGCACTTCAAGATAGATAGAAAAGTTATGTAGATAAGAACATGACAACTAGATAATTTAAAGTGGGGGAGAATTTTCTTTTAAAAGTGAATCCCAAGAAGAGCTCATTAAAGTTAGGCAGTTGTACAAATATAGCAGCCAGATTCTATGGTCCATTTGAGATCTTGGGCATAATAGGGATAGTTGCATACATGCTTACATTGCATGCTTCCATGAATGTGCATAATGTGTTTCATGTCTCTTTGTTGAAAAAGTATATACATGATCCTAACAATGTTATCGATTGAAATTTGATTCAGGTAGAGCCAGAACGATACTTTTAGGTCCATCCAGTGTGCATATTGTACAAACAAGTCAAAATGCTCCAAAATTGAAATATAGAGCTGGTAAAAGTCCATTGGACCTGCTATGGTCCTGAAGATGCTACTTGGGAGCATGAAGATGCCATCTGGGAAAAGTACCCATGAATTTTTGAATAAATTCTAAAATTTTGATTTATGTTTTGTACATACACTGAGGACAATGCCAAAATAAGGGGTAGGGGAATGTAATACCCTAGTTTTGAGTCCCCATATTAAATAATTTATTTTGTTTATTTGATGAAAGACCAGATTTCCCAAACAATTAAAAGAGGCCAGAGTGCCTAGGAAATGTAATGTTTTTATCATTTTTAATAATAAAATACATCGCTAGTTGCCAGATGGACAAAGAAAGGAGTTATAGTGGGTTATGATTCCAAAAGAGAGGGGGATTAAGGGGATAAGTTACTTTATCATATTTTATTTACCCGTAATTTTTTTAATGGAGAGAAGTGGTTACATGTGACTCTTGGGAAAAGGCCATGCAGTTCTTGATTTTCAGGTAAATATACAAACCCATTTTGGGGTTGTTTGGGGGTTTATTCGTTGTTCATTGTTCACACTCTTGATTTTTTTGTCTCCATTCACACTTTCACTCTTTCATTATTACTCATTCATCCTTGATCCTGGGGAGGGGGGGGATGAATTGTTGGGAGAAACACCATTGTTGGCTAGTTGTAGTGACTGTTGGTGTATTCCATCCATGAATTAATGCTTTCATGCCCAAGATGCATTGGAATGTGCTAAATTTTATTCACAAATGTGAGTCTTGAGAGTCCCAACATGGATATTCTTGACCAAATGCATTGAGCCCTAGAAGTACATGGATAACATGAGGGGTTGCGTGGTAGAGAAGGGGGTCCATTCTCTTGGGTTGTGTAGGTTGGAGAGAAGAGAGTTGGTGTACTTTGGATTGTTGTGTGTTGAGAAACCTGTGAGAGATTGAGTGCTGACTGGTTTGGGAATTTTAGTGACACCCTAGAACCATCCTGGTGGATTCATAGATTTGGCTCGGGGGTGACATTGTTGTTGAGACTTGAAACAAAAGTGCCTATGGTTGGGTGGAACGTCCTTGGTATGCAACTAGTTGATGAATGTTTTTTAATAAGAGAAGTGCTCTCTGTCATGTGTTTCTCGGATTATATATTATTTCATCTTTGTATTAATCATTATCTCTAAGATTCATATTTTATAATATGTATGCTTGCTAGTTATTGTTGTGCATGGCATTATATTCATTTATTTTATGTTGTAGCATGAGTCTTGATTATTGCTTGCGATGTTATCATGTTTCTTTGATGCTTCTATATAAATTAAATGGTATCATATTTCAAAATCATATTTGAGTTTAGTTTTGGAGTAGAATTCCCAAACTGTGGGTGGTTGGGTATGTTACAATCTGTAACGTAACCATTATGGCATGGTACGTTACAAAATGGTACGTTACTAGGTATAGAGATATTTTTCATATTTTTTCCATAACTAGAGCATATTAAGTCAGATTGGGATGAAACTTATGGTTTTTTTCTGAAAATGGGAGATCTACAAAAGTGTCATAGAGTTCCATTGTCCAATTATGCTTGGATTTGTTAGAAAAGGCAAAATAGTGGTTTTTAAAGATCTGGGTCCAAATCATGGACATAGGTCCAAATTAATATGAAAATATTGGAGAGAGTCTATAAAGAAGACACACAAATAATCCATGAAGGAATTGAATAAATTCTAAGGGGATTGGGATGGGGGAACTGAAATAGGCCAAAATCCACTATTTTGGGCCACTTTTTGGGGATTTTTGATATTTTCATAGCAGAAACAATGACCATAGATCACAAAAAAAGAAAATTTTATTTAGTCATCATTTTATATAATAATAAAGACAAACAACTTTGGTTTGGTGAAATTTTTCTAGAAGTGAACAGATTGTATTGTCTTTCTTGGGATACATCTTCAAACTCTTGCAATACAAAAAGGACAAAGTTGCAGATACCAGATTGTTGCATGTTTTTATTAGTGTATCAGATTGATAATATGAGAGTTGATATGAATTCATTTTCAATATTATTAACTATGTTTCATATAAAATTTTCTCTAGTTCCTGATATATTTGCAGTTGACAAAAGTTGGCATTTCAATAAAATTACACCAGTGGAGAAAATGCATAAAAAGGGTGAAAGTGTTTTTTTTAGGAAGCCATAACTTTAATCTCATAGATCAAAATGCGAAACGAGTATAGTCGTTTGAAATATGTTGCATAGGTGAATAACCTTAAATTATTATATTTTGGATAATGATGATGTATTTCTTCATGAATTGAGAAGAAAAAGGACCTGTAGCATTATTTGACAAAATTTCTATAATATGCATAATTCTAACAAAATGGTTACTTGCACATTTTGCATAATTAGGGAGTATAACCATAGAAGTTTAAGATAATAATTCATATTCAAGAAATGGAGAAAGGAGAGGGAGACTTCAGTCATTATAAAGAAGACAAAGGTCAAAATATAAGTGTTGGTAATACAGAGACAAAATCCAATGGGTATAAGAGCCGAGGGGATCAAGAAACATTAATAGAAATTGCGAGAAACCTAAAAATAGAAGTGCAGAGTTATAAAGAATATAATGAGAGGTTGATGAGATAAAAAAATGAGATAAATTCTCAAGTGATGCAAAGCCTAAACTAGTTGCGTAGGTAAGCAAAGAATGGATCAGGCTCAAGACAGGAAGAAGAAGGAAGATATCATGAAAGAAGAGGTAACTATAGAGGAAATAGTCATTCAAGAAATTCCAAAATAAATCATAGACATCACTCACCACCTTACTCAGTGAAGAAATCTTATGCATCCAAAGACTCCATAAGTTGTCCATAAGTGTCTCATGTTAGACACCAAAGCAGAAGACATGATTTGGACAATTTGCAAGGAGAGTTGAGAAAGATTAAGCCACCATACTTTGATGGTGAAAGAGAAAGGGAAAATGATGTTGAAGAATGGATTCTTAGACTCAGGAGGTATTTTCAATTGCATAACTACTCATCAAACCTAGAATCCAAAATTGTCACTTACCATTTACATGGAAAAACTTCTATGTGGTGGGATCAAATTAAGCAAGTTGAACGCATAAATGAGAGAAGGATCACTTTGAAGAAATTCAAGAAATATTCTCAGAAGGAGTACCTTTCAGAGCACTTCTATGACAATAATATGCATGATTTCTTTGAACTTGGGTTGGGAAGCATGGCCATGACAGATTATGAGAAGAAGTTATTGGGATTGTTGAAGTATGTAGGATTTATCAAGGATGAAAAAATTAAGATACAAGGTTCTTAAGTGGAATGTCATCCTTTTATAAGGAAAAGATTCAGTATGATGAGCCTAGGACTTTGACAGAGGATATCGGGAAGGTTAAATACCTATATTAGCAAGGCAAGGGCAGAGAATCCATGTAGAAATCTTGGAAGGATAAGAAAAATGAGAAATTTGATCAAATAAAGAAGGGATTCAAACCTCCCTTCAATATAAACAACCTTAATAAAAATCAACAATATCGGTCTACAAAAGATGAATCCAAGAAAGAATATTCCTTAGAGAAAAGAGGAAGACCACCAATCCAATGTGGGGGTTGCAAATAAAATCACCTATACAAGGATTTCCCTCACAAAGGAGACAAAGCAAAGACCATGCACAACATCCAATAGGATACAACAGTGGAGGACATGGGAAAGATATATACATACTTATAAGATCGAAAATAAGAGTACCAATCCAATATGATCAAAGTGGAAGGTAAGATCATTAATCAACCTATTTTTATTTCAATTGATCCTAAAGTAGTGGAAAAATTATATTTGGATAAAAGTAAGCTAGGGAAGTCAAGTTTGGTTCATCTAGCCACTAGAACCAAAAGAAGGATCAATGAGGTTGTCATAGGTTTTCCAATAAATCTGAATGGAGTGAGTACTAATGTTGTTATGAATATCATACCATTAGTATATTATGATATCCTAATTGGAATGGATTGGTTGGACAAAAACTATGTTGTCCTAGATTTCCATAACAAGAACTTTACATGTATTGATGAAGAAGGAAAACAGAGCACTGTGAAAGGAATTCCAAGACCCATCTCCATAATGGATATTTCAGACTTACAACTGAAGAAATGTTTCAGGAAAGGATGTCAATTATATGCATCTCATGTGGAATATCCAGAAAAGACAAAAGGACCAAGCCGTAAATATTTTTGAGTATTGCAAGGGTTTGAAGATGTATCCCAAAAAATACCAGGATTTCCACCGAAGAGGGAGATATATTTCTCTATTTATATAGTACCAGGAGTTTCCCTAGTATCAAAAACTCCTTAAAGAATGAGTACACTAGAGTTAAAAGAATTACAAATGCAACTGAAATAGTTTTTGAATAAATGGTACATACATCTAAGTGTTTAACCTTGGGGAGCATCAGTACTCTTTCTCAAAAATAAGGATGGTGTTGGACACACCGATTACATTGAGAGGGGGGTGAATAGTATATGGCTCTTTTTCAAAAATTTCCTCTTACACAAAAACTCACTAGTTGGAAATCACCATTAACGCATTACTTATTGTTGTTAGTTATGACCAGTTAAATGTGAACACATATCAAAAATATATATCAGCAATATATCATCAACAAATCATCACCACAAGGAACACAAAGAACACAAGATGTATATACAATTTTCTTTATATTAAGGACTTCAATCCTTGGGGTTTATCAACAACAACTGAATAGAGTACAACTCTACAGGAGCACCAGCTCTATATGCAAGAATCAGCTTACACCCTCAGCACCAACTGAGTTGAGGCAACAATCCTCCATAGATATTAATCTGTCATAGGTACGCGACCTGTCGATAGTGCAACATGCGTATGTCGGCGCCCTACCAGTAGTGCAACTCGTGTATGTATTCGGCCAATATATACTACAACCCGCGTATACTTTTGAGCAAATAGGGTTTTCCTTTTCATCACACACTCAGAACATTTGCAACCTGCAATCACATTCTCTTATGTCTTTCACTGTCCAATCTGACCCATAGCCAGTCAAAACACATCCAATATTTCCAACAACTTACTCATGCTCCTCAACCATAAAATATGAATGCTAGTCAATCATGTATAGGAAATCAACATACTAAAGAAATCATATCAACACTGAATCATAAGAGTGTTGTTCACTCCATCAAACAACACAAACCAAATCACAACAACCATACCAAGAATGCCTTAAGCATTGTCCATACAATAAGAAAGAGTATCCATCAAGACAACTATGTGACCATACCGTTTGAACCAATGGATGGATATGATGTATCTGAGCATTGTACACCTTCCTAGGAACTTGATCTCATAATCTATAACCTCTGCATATTCATCTCTTCAAGTTTCCATGGTTTTACCAACATGTACGCACCCTAATACACTACTAGCCCACGCATGTGTGCTGCCTAATACACTAACATCCAGCATATAACTTAGTATGCATGCACCCTAATACATTGTCAGCCTGTGTATGCCTCAAAAACTAGGGTTTCTGAACTTCTGAAACTTTCACCATCAAGATCTCAAACTTTCTGAAACTTTGATGCGTCCATGAGATCCACCATACTCTCTCTCTCTCTCAGAATAGATCTTCAATACATTCTCAAGAGATACACAAGAGATGCACACAAGATACAAAAGATTCATTTTACACAATATACCCTTGCCTCTTATTTATACTCTCCAAGTAGCTATCTTCTAGGTCACTTCTAGGTCACTTAACCTATTTTCCTCTTTCTAGGGTTAACCACTTTCCATAAATAGAAATTTTTCCAATTTAAATATTCCAACTTGACTTTGTCATCTTACTTTATTATTTAAATAATCCTTCTTGACTTTGTCACTTTTCTTTACCATTTAAATAATAATTTCTTCTTTTCAAGAACTTTGACTCTTTTGACCTTTTGGGGCTTCAAGCCTACATATGAGGGTTCTTCATCTTCATAGGGCCATAAATCTCAAACCATGAGGAGTTATGTGACATTCCACATACAACCGGAAATGGCATGACAAGAACTATCCATCTAAGATAGTTTCATTGACAAATTCACTGATCCTCAACTCATTATTCCACATATAAGCATAACCATAATTCAAGGATAACTCAATCACAAAGCATCTTCCCATGAGGTCTCTCACCATAAGGAGACCACTTTGGAGTTCATCCATTTGTACACCTTATCAACCATGATAAGATAATAATGACTCATCTTTACGTCTATCCAAAAATGCATCATATGCCAATGAAACCACATTGATCCATCTTCATATATCATCATGTATCAATGTAAACTCATTGATCTAAGACATACATCAAACCTTTGGAATCAATCAATTCCTTTACATTAATCAATCAATCATCCTTGACATCAATCAATCACTTGACATCAATTCTTTGACATCAATTAATTGAACCTTTGGCATCAATGACAACATGATCCAACAATCTCCCCCTTTGGCATTGACGGAAATACCAACATTGATGTCAACACCAATTCAACATGTATACAAGGCATGATTTACATAAATATTCATATATCAATGTGGCTATCTCTCCACATCAATAATCATCAATCACATCAATGTGACTATCTCTCCACATCAATAATCATCAATCACATCAATGTGACTATCTCTCCCCTTTTGACATCAATGGAAAAGGGTCATTCTCCTCTTGGGGATGCTCCCCCTTTGACTATCTCTCCCTTTGTTTGAATGCCTTTGATATTCCTATGAATATTCTATCCCCTTTTGAACAAGGTATCTCACTCCAATGTAATGTTGAAGATACATCGCTCATACTCCCTTTGTGACAATTTCTCCCCCTGTAATTATGCCTCTATGCTCTTTCTTCAAATATAGGGCTCTTTCCTCCTAGAAACATGGGAAGAATAATGAATCCCCTATGGGTATGTTTCACCCTGTCTTCTCTGTAATATGAACAATATGTTAAAACTGCAATATGATTTTTCTGCAAATTCTACTGCTCAACTGGATCATAGAACAACCACACTTTCTATGACGATGCTTGGACATGTCCATGCATTAAAACTCATCCCATACGATGAAACAAAATATATGTCAACAATGAAATAGAGAATCATGAATAAAACATCAACCAAGTACATCATGTACCAAATTGTGTGCCCACCATGCACAATACCCATGTACATCAACCATGTACATCAACACCATACAATGTTCCATAATATATCATCAATGGAGTGTATCAATCATATGATTCTATCAACATGTCAACCATGTGCATCCACCAATATGCCAACCATGTGCATCTACCAGTATGCCAAACAAGTGTCATATCACTCATGATATGTCTCCACCATGAACCAAGTGCCAAAATTATGTATCTCAATCAATCAAGTGTCTCAACTATATCATCCAATACATCATGTACCAAAGTATCAAGTAATAGCAATGGTGTACTTTTAGCCAAGTACTATCATCCAAACATATACCAAATATGAGTGTACCAAACATGCACATTACCACTTGTACCAAGAAAGTACATCAATCATGCATCAATGCATGTATGCCAAATCCATAAAACATATTCCAATCAAACTTCTAGTGGTGCCTCTACCAATGTGCTAGAGTTGTAAAAATCATGCATCAACTATAGATCAGACTCATCAATGATGTACAACATGATCACCTCATTAACTCATCAACTCAACAACTACATGTCCCAATATGTAGTCCCACCATATGCCAAATGCATGCACCAAGATATCCAAAAAAATGCTCAATAATACATCATATCAATGAAACTCAAATGTGTACCAGCCATGTACACCAACAGATCAGCTTCAATGCTCCATTCACTACATCAAATACTAAGTATCCAACAACACATGTACTAGTAGTATGCTTCAAATAGATCAATCACATCTCTAGCTAGCATCATCATGATATATCACATAACCAAGGTGGCATAACTTCACTATCATAACCGAGATTTTTCTTCAACAGAAGATGCCTCAACCCATACTCATGGGTTAGTGCCATGCATCCAAGATAGCCTTTCATCATTTTTATCATCACATTACATAATCCAATATGGAATCATGAAAACCTACAATAAACAGTGTCAGAACCTGCAACAAACCATGTCAGATCCTGCAACACAAAGTTATACCATCACATTAAGCAACAACCCGTGTGAATTTCCATTTTCCCAAGGCTTTACCACCTATACGCGGCATGTTGCACAACAGATCGCGTATGTATGCAACCTATTCAAGGTCATCACACGTATGTATGCAATTGTTACCACTATGGCCCGCGTATTCTTTAGTAGATGACACACTTGAGCTTCCTTCGAGGCTTCCATTCTACTCTGGTTGTTCAGTCTTCTTTACCCACTTCTGAGGGTGTCCCTACTTCTAAAAAATTGAGCTCTGAGCTTCCATATTTTCAAATATGTCTCCTTTCCTTACTTCATTCCTTCTTCTAGTCATGCTATGTGAAGTCCTTATCATGGAATTTCTTCTTGTGCTCCAACAATCCTGGGATTTGTGGCCAAATACACTATAGTTGTAGCATATCATGGTGTTACAGTGAACAACAATGTGTCCTACTTGATCACATCTCCAACACCTTATGTTGTTATGAAATATTATTTCATTTCTCCTTGCATAAGATCTACACTCCAAAGCTTTGTGATCATATTCATTACACGAATAACATTGACCATGAAAAATGCTTTCATACCTTTTCTTTGGTGTCCATCTTCTTCTAGGTGTAAGGATGGTTTCTTGATTTCTTCCTTGCTTTGTTCTTTTGAAACTTTCCTTGTGTTGTGTAGATGGTTGATTTGAAACATTGTCTTCATCCTTTGAGGGACTTACCTCATGCTTCTTTGAGGTGCTTGCTTCAACATGTGTAGCTTCTCCCTTGTATTGAAGACCTGATCTATCATATTGTGATATTTGAATTTCCAAAGTCTCATTCAGATTTGTGAGCTATTAAATAATTTATTTGAATTCTCTACCTTCTTTCAAAGATCGACAACTTCAACTTGTAGCTTATGACATGACTCTTCCTT
>JASDQU011312592.1:2324-24878 GCA_032191745.1 Picea mariana
TGTTGGAGTTACTTCACACACACCTAGGATTTTTTTTTCCTAAGGTTATTCCTTTTTTATTATTCATAATTAGTCATTATCCAGTCTCCTATATTTTAGGGGAGAATATTCCACCTGGAGAATATTCTCTTTCAGTTGACACTTTAGTTTGACTAGTTGAGTTGAGTTTAGATGTTGCATTGGGATCATCACCATGCTAATTCTACCTTGCCTTGGTATCATCACCAAAGTGGTGCATTAGCCTTGATTCCTTGAGTTAACTCCTCACTACTCTCTGTTCAGTTAGTTAACTAAAGACTAGTTGACTAGTTAACTCAACTAGGTGGCAGTTCACTCCCGTAACTACCTGAGAGACTAGAATAGCTGGAAGTTCACTCCCGTAATTGCTGGTGTGTGTCCAGATCACTCTAAAACAACACTATGGCACATTGGTCCACCTCAATTCAAACTCATTGAGCTATACAAAGTATATCATGTGTAAATTATTCATTATTCACAACGGTTAATGAGAATTATTCCATTCTTTCTCTCCTTCTTCTTCTTTCTCCAATTCTCTCTACAAATGTGTGTATTATTGTTTAGCTAGATCTATTCTATGCAGGTTCAACACATTTACACCAATGAATGTAATTCTTAAATTCATATAAGAAAAATCATTATGTGGTTTTATCCCACTTTGGGTTTCCACATAAAAACACTGGTGTACTGTGTATGTGTATGATTGCTCACTTTTTCATTGTTTATTTACTTTGAAACTATTGGATGATAATGCTACATTGATAAAAAACTTGAATTTTATGGTTTAAAAGGATTAAATTGATCTATTACTGATTCACCCCCCCTCTCAGTAATCCAACACTCACTTCAGAAGAATTGAGAATTGGGAATGAATACCCCAAAGAACTGAAGGATGAAATAAATATAGACCATTGATCTAAGAGTTGATCACAATCATTGGGTAAAGGATTCATATGAACCTATGACCAGGAGGAGGACATGTTCTACGTTAGGAGATCCACACTATCAATACCACGTCAGCAAGGACACATGGCACAATCAGATGGTGACAAGTGTCAAGGTCTAGTTGGCACTTTAGGTTATGTGAGTCACGAATCTAAGTGACACGTGGCATCCACTTAGCCAGTGCCAATTCAACAGTGACATCACCAAGTTACATCACTCCAGGAGTTTTTCCTTTAGTGGAAACCAACAACTACTTGAAGCGTTGAAGGTCGAAGTCAATGTAAACCATTGATCTAATATCCTCTAAGATGAATCATGACTGTTAGATCAAATGCTTGGAATGGTTAAGCCCATATTTGTAGCTATTGGACTTGTGGAGGTTATGAATCATAAAGTGTTGATAAGAACTTCGACGAAATTTACTCCAGAAGAGTTGAATGACTCCAAAGACCAGAGTCTCAAAGCGCCGAATTCTCGAAGTGAACGAGAATCACCCACTCAGCTGCATATGAAGTCACGATCATCGATTTTTTTGAAACGTATGGACAAGCCAAGATTGTCTATCTACGAAATAAAAAATATCAAACGTCCTATCTACTTTGAAAAACTGTACTCCAGAAGGTGTAAAAATTGCAGAGGCTGGAAGTCCCGAAGTCTCGAAGTAAATAATGGTCATCCATCTTAATATTTGATTAAGTCACATATGTTGGATTAAATGGTGGAAGGAAAAGTAAGGATTGAAGATAGACCATTTATTTGGTTCCAAGATTCATGCTAACCATTGGATCAATCCTTGTGAGAGGTCAAAACTTCGGAAAACTAGATGAAAGAGAAAATGCCTGAAGGCCGAAATCCAAAGGACTAGGTTCCAGCCCCCGGTCAAGGGTTACAAACACATAAATTGTGAAGCGTTGGGAACATTGCTTAAATTAATAATCCTATGGTTTTGCACATATGATCACATGTAAATGGTTTTAAGGAAGCACCTCTGCAGAATTTGATTTCTGCAATATTTGTAGAGACATAGAATTGAGTTAAAAAATGAAATCAATCCATATCAATGATTGATTTATGAAAATCACTCTAACTAATTTGAAAATACATGTCACGATATTATATGAATAACAATGAAGGAAGTGTAAATGAAGAGTAATGATCCCACGGTCATTTGAAAGGAATGTTTTGAAGGATGCACCTATTTGCAATAATTAGTGATGGGTTAAAATGATGAAACAATTTACAAAGGATTTGAAGTATTTAACAAATTATTATTAATAATAATAGAAGTTATTATTATTAAAATGAATGAAAGGGTGCAATGATTCATTTTCAAAAGACACAAATATTCAAGTTCATACGAATTGGAATATTATATAAACAAACAAGTAAGGTGAACAAAGGATGTATTTGAATTTGTTGAAGTATATATATTTATATATAATGGATTGAATGAAGGTTCATTCTATCCAGTTGGTGCTTGTTTACATGTTGGGTCTTGTATGAGGATTGGATTTCTCACATCTCAGTTGGATCTGAGATCAACAAGGTGGGAATTTTTATGAGGGTTGAATTCCTCATTTCTTAGTTGGATCTAAGAACTACAAGTTGGGTCTTGTAACATAGAGCTAGGTCTCTCATAATTGTTTGAAGATGAATATTGATCTTATATATTCATTCAATTTAAATAAATAAACAAATATTTATTCTTTTATATATTGGTTGATAAATTGAAATAAATATATATTGTTTAATTAATTTATGAAAAGTGGAAAATTGTCCAAAGTTTTGTGACACTGATTCACCCCCCCCTCTTAGTGTCAAGTGTACATTTCAACACACCCCTCGTAGTCACATGTGTGTCAACATATATAATGGAAACTAGGAAACCAACATGTAATCAACAACCAGGGGGGGTATAGTCGACAATCAGGTGATTGTATGGGTAGGGTAACTAAGCCCGAAGCTCCTCCCGAGGCCTGAAACACAATAGGGCCAGAATCACTCTTAGATTACATTGGAAGAATCCAAGTGTCTCATAGGTATCACACAAGTTGGGCCAATAAATCTACATGATTCAACCCCAATACACACTCTCCCAAATGTTTTTTCAGGATCAAGAGTGGATATATCCATCACCATCCTCCATGTGGCCTCGTGTTTGAATCCTATGTGAGAGGAGCTTCCCAGATTAAGTAATTACAAGGTGTATTTTTCACACCCTAGTACAAGCACCTAAGTTACATTTTGGTTGGCCTTGGAGAGTTTACCTCTGCACACCTAATCCAAGGCCCTATCCTAAGCTGTTGGTTAACCCTAGAAAAAGTGTTACTAATATATTTTAGATTAGCGTGTTTGTTTGATAGGATTTTCTTAATCAAGGAATGTAATTGCAACTTATGTTGTTTGAGAATATTGCAAAACAAAAAAATTATAATAACACTGACAAATAAAACTTTATACTAATCCTTCAAATGAAAAGAGTTTCAAGGAAGAAAAAGCATGAACAATCCTTCAAACATAAAGATACAATCTTTTCTCCTTTCAATGCAAAATACACAATGCAAATTTTTAATGAAACAAAAGAGAAAATGAAAGGATTTTCTTTATTATTTTTCTTTTGAAATGCTTTCAAGATAAGAATAAAAACACAAGCCTATGCTAATTTATTTTTCTTTTTCAAATAACAATGCAAAGAAAATGCAAAGAAAGAAAGAGACCTAAAAAACTAGTTTTTTTTATTTATTTTTATCTTCTTTCAATCAAATAAAAAATAACAAAAGATGCTAAAACAAACTTTAGAATACATGATGCTAAGAAACTAGTTTTTTTTTTTCTTATTCTTTTCTAATAAAAGATGCTAAAAATAAGCCAAAAATGCTTAGAAACGTAGAGAGAGAAGAGGATTTTATTTTATTTCATAAACAATTTGATCCTACAAAATGTCTAAACCCTAAACAATAGAAGCTTTTGGAACTCATGAAGACCTGGGAACTACACGTTTCCTGTAGGAGAAGGAAAATATTTTGAAAAAAATCTCGTAAACAACAGAGACACGTGTTGCGCATGGAAATCCTGCATATGTATGTGTGGTGTGTATAATGTAGGATGTGTATGTACACATGTTTTACAGAGAGAAAGGCACATACACCTATGCAAATTTTCAAAAGGGAAAAATTTTGGACATAAAAAATGGGCAAGGGAAGATGGTAGGCACCTAAAATGTGACCAGAGACCCAAACTGACTCAGAGCACTCTGAAAACTAAGAAAGACACTGGAAATCAAATCAATCCAAGATCTCCCACTGAGACCCTAAAGAGATTCCCCAGTTGAGTCACCATTTTTGCTACGACGAAAATCTCCCAATGTTGTGTATAAGGTAAAGGTAGATCGCTAAATCCATTAAAAGAATGTTCTACTCTTAAGATACTCCAAAACCATCTAAACAAAGTGACGAGAGAAAAATGATGGAGAGTTAATGAGTGCACCTTTAGTCCTTGCAGTTGGTGTTGACATGTTTCATTTGTTTCTACCTCCTAGATCACGGGTCTCCTCTCAAAGATGACAAGAAAAAGGTTAGGAATACAATGCAAAAACATATGTAATCTCTACATATCACTTTAAAATTTTAGACATAGATATACACGAACAAATAAAAAAACATGTAAAAATAGGGTTTTGGGACAAGAATGAACTATTTTATTCAATTTCAAGATAAAAAGGATTACAACCTTTGTTGGAAAGTACTCCACGAAACAAGTCTGAGATCCTCTGTCATGACTCCAAGTGCATAAATCCTACATTGGCTTCTCACAACCAACATATCACCAAGGGAAGGAGGAAGGGTTACATAAGGACAACGGATGGAGGGGAAGGTTGAGGATAAAACTTAGAATATGATGCAAATCTTGGGATAAGAAGGGGAAGGGATTTTGGTAGAGTTTTCTTATTCTCTTTCTTATATTCATAAATGACTCCCCAATAACTTTTTTTGTATGAGAAAAATATGGTTATTCAATTTGGGGACGGGCTACAAGGGGTAAAATGGTTAGGAAACCCTCCATAGCTCGTAAACTTCGCCGAATTCTGTGCAATTTTATATTTTTTTGCAACTTTTAGAGGTAAACGCGAGCTAATTAGAATGCAACACGTATTTATATGTGGGATAACTAGCATGCAACACACATGTGTACACAATCTAACTAGAATGCAACACACATGTGTATGTGGGCTATTAGTGTAGTAGGGCATGTAGACTATCCAAAAAATGATTTTTTAAAACGAAGCCTCAACAATATTTTGGATAAGTATGCAAATGGAAGGGCCAATGTCTTCTATGCACAGATAAGGAATTTTGGACTATAACAATATTGTTTGAGAAAAGATGTGTTCTTAGACAATAAATGGAGAACTTGATCTACATGGGAGATATGGGCTTGCCAATTTTTACTATAGATCAGGATATCATCATGTAAAACTAAGACAAATGATGGAGGAAAGGATAAAATACATGATTCATGAGACTTTGAAAAGTGGAGGAGGAATTACATAGGTCGAAGGGAATGAACAAGAACTTATAGTGACCCTCATGAGTTCTAAAGGAGGTCTTGGGGATATCTTTATCGTTCATTTGTATCTAGTCATAGCCAAAACAAAAACCATGTTTTTTAAAGTATTAGGCACCACTAAATTCATTCAAAAATTCATCAATGACAGGAATGGGGATTTTTTATTTGATTGTGAGTTTGATGAGAGAAAGAAAATCAGGACACACGTGCCAAGTTCATTCTTTATTGAGTACCATGACGATTTAAGAAGAACATGAGATGGTACTAGAATAGATAACAACTACTTGTAGTAATTCTTGAATATTTTTATCAATTTCATTTTTCTGGGAAAAGGGATGATGATAAGGGTGAACATTGGGAGGAATATTGTCAGGTTCTAGAGGAATGGATTGATCATGGGAACCATGGGAAGGGGGAAGTCCATGGGGAATGTTAAATATATTTCGATGCTGAGAGAGTATATATTGGAGTTTAGGGTTCGCAAAGGGTGTCTCAACAAGATGAATGTAACGGAGTTGGGAAATAATGCCAGATTAAATTTTTGAGTAATTTTTCCATTCAGTGGGAACCAATGATCTGAAGTGAACTTGTTGTGCTTCCTTGGAATTTATACTATTGTACCTCCTATTGGAATTGCATGGCCAGGTACTTAATTTCCATGAGGATGGGACCAACATTGCATAACCACTCATCATCGAGCACAATTTTACAACCCCACACATGTTGATAGAAAACACATGAGATTTCAGGTGGTACTAACCAATCTGTAGGCATACATTTTTACAATGCCCATTGCATTTCATGGAACTTCCATTGGAAATCATGATTTTAAAATCATTGACTACATAAATATAACAATTGATTTCATTGGAAATGAAGTAATGAATAAAATTATGGGTGATGCCACTGTCAACGACGATTATGACCTTCTTGTGCTTAATATAGCCAATGAGATTGAGGGTTTGGGGAGCAAAGAAGCTAGTGAGGGAATGCAATAAAATAATCAATTCAACTTCTAGAGGATCAAAGGGTGTAGTAGGTTCATTTTTTGGGGATAGTTCTTCCATTGGGGAAAATTTGAAATCCTCGTCATTTTCATCCTAAAAAATGGCCATAAAAATATTATTTTCCTTAGAATTTTGCCCCCAAAAATATTTTTCATAACAATTGTAAAAAATTCCTTTGAGTTGGAGTTCAAAAATTTATTTTCAAGTTGATTTTTGGATTTTGAGAGGAGTGGAATGACATGCAAGATTTGCAGGTCGAGCGCGAGGAAGAAAATATGTTTTTTGGTTCAAAGAAAAGACAATTTGTTTTTCTTCCATGGCATGTTTTGTAGCTTCCAACCAAGTCTAGGGGTGAGCCATGAGGACCTGTGCTCATATTTCATTATTTATTTGAATGATAAAGAATTCCCTAAATAAGGCATGATACATGCCATTGTTCTGAAATCCATGTTCTCAAATGAAATGATAAAGTCTTCCATGGTACTAGACTATTTTAAGTTGGTCAAATGGCCCAAGTGGTGTGTGTTGGTGTGAGAGAATTGATAAAGTTTGGCCACAAACTATGTCCAAGAAACATACACTTGGCATGAATTTTAATGTCTTTTCCACCATTACTAGATTTTAGGATCCACATGGAGGAGATCACAAAAACGTTAGGCTAAGTCATCTTACTTCCCAATTACCTAGGTACTAGAGAGTATATTCCTGAGTGTTTTTATTGGTGTCATTATAACAGTCAAGCAACCGATCGACTAATCTAGATATGGTTTCAGGAGACCCATGGGACTCCCGATATACTTGATGGTACATGGGAGTAATGGCCATGTAAAAATTTTGTATGTTTCAGTACTACTCGAAAGGGGACCAACACGTATTATAGAGGTTTCCAACAAGGTGAATCATTTGTTTTGATTAATCTCATGAAACCCTCTTTATTTTCTTCATGTAGTCTTCCTTAGCCACAATTTTACCCATTGAACGACTCATCTCTATGCTTTAGAGATGATGATTGTACACGTCTCTACCCTAAAAAGAAAATTCCCACAATTTCTACATAGGAAAGAGCTCGTATACCACTTGTAAGGTACTAGATGTAATATAATAAGAAGAAACATAAATATTGTGGCAAATACCAGTGGAACAAAAAATTAATGAGAATAACAACACCAACAATAATACCTTTATTGAATGAAATCAATGTTCACTTTCTTCTTTAAGGAGGAAACCTCCAGCAGAGTAGACATCTATTACAATAATTCTCAAGATGATACATTCTCATGACTTCTACTCCTATTTATATTAATTATATCATTTAAAGAACATTCTATAGGAAGATCTTTCTAGAAGCATAAGATTTTATTAAGTCCTCTTGCATTAGAATTGTTCACATTATTAAATATGACTTATTAACTAATTTCATAATTTATTACATAGAAAATATATTATTCTACCTACATGAGGGGTTAGGGAGGTTAGGTCCCTAACATATTTTCCCAATTTTCATAGAAAGGGGGGTGATTTGCTTGTTGGGTGTATTTTTCTTTCTTGTTAGACAATTGTTTCCCTCCATGCAGGGCGTATGACTATGTGTTTTCTTAGATAAGAGTGATTTAAATGTTTTGAGGGATGAGGTACTGATTAAGGGTTCAATTTTCTCATTTTTGGGCTGATATATCTATTTAATGGTCCAACCTAAGATTTTGGAGGTGATCCAAGCATTTTTGGCCATTGTTTCCCCTCTCTATGTTGGAATACTAAGAGGGGGCTGGGTGAATCAATATGAGCACTTTTACCACTTTTAACTGCAATATATATATGTCAAATTTATTAGCATTATATCATCAATATATCATCAGTATATCATGAGAATATAAACATAAGCAACATCACATCAACAACATCACATCAAGTACATAGTACACCAGAATTTACATGGAAACCCAAACGGGAGAAAACCACATAATTATTTCTTATATATATAAAGAATACATTCATATGAAGAACCAAATTCATAATTCTTCAACACCAACTAGAAGGAGGCACCAACCCCCTTGATTTATAGGAACCAACCTGAAGGAACCTATGACTCCCTGAATTCTCTGGCTCCAACTAGAAGGAGGCTAGAAACCCCTAATTCTGAAGCTCCAACTTGAAGGAAGCTTCAACTCTCTAAGTTCTTTGGAACCAACCAGAAGGAGTCTAAAACACCCTTTCCTTGCCATGTCCTGTCGAGTGTATACAACCTTCCACTACCACAATCATTGCCACTATCACGGTCACTATCACTATCAATGGAACATCAACCTGTAACTTGTCAACCTGTCACTGTATCCAACATGTCATTGTCAACAATACTCAACCAGATCCTTTCACATGGATCATATACCAAGGAAGCCTCTCAACTATATTTCCAACATCACTAACACATGCCTCTATCAATCATGTACCAAGATCATCAACATACCATCAAAATATATGTGTCTCAACCATGCACCAAAGAATATACCAAACCATTAACATATACCATAAAAAGAATCAATTGCGTACCACAACATGTACCACAACAAGTGCATCAACCATGCACCAACACCTATAAAACATCAACACATGTATCATCAACACTTGTACCACACCATGTATCATACCATGTCCTATCATTCACATCAACCATGTACATCAATCATGTACAACAACACCAATACCAAAATGTGCATCCACCATGCACAAAACCTGTACCAAAACATGCATCAACCATGCACCAACACCTGTACCAAACCATGCATCAACCATACACCACATCATGCATCAAACCTGTACCATGCCATCAACCATGTGCGACATCAAGTACATCAACCATGTACTATACTAAGTACATCAACCAAATATCACCTCATACATCAAACATGTACCATATCATAAGATATTATCAATGAAGTTGCTCAAGCGTAACCAAGATAGATAGAATACCAAGATACCAATATATCCAAGATGTGATACTAAACAATGTACCATAACCTCACCAAGAGGTACCAAACCATCATGTACCATCAACATGTTAGAAAAACAGGATCGCAAAGCAATTAAATAAAACAAATGTGGAAATAAAACACATAAGATACAGAATACAATAGAGAGATAGATATACGTAGTTCACCTAGTGTGGGATATGTCCACCATAGAAATTTCCAAGTCCTTCCTTTATTATTATCCTGCAAATGAAGGGATACAACCTACAACAAACCCATTGTAACGTCCTCTTCTTTCTCTCACAATATCCTATCTCATAATACAATATTCACAATAATACATAGCCGCAATACATTTCCCGCATAAAAGAGGTTTTCCTTATAGGAAAAAAAAACACTAGCATAACTTCTATCGTCAAATCTGTGACCTTATAATGAATGGTCCAGATTTACAATGAAATTACAAAATACATTTACAAGGTAATTTTTCCTTCTGGGGCTTCACCCCCGAACCCTCACTTGCCCTCGAACCTTGCAGAGGGGGTAACCCCACTCTACACGCCCCCACATGGAGGAGTGTACATTCTTCCAGGGTGTAAAGTATTCATGGGGTATGAACTTGGTTGAAAACAAAGACCTCAAAATCAAGAAGATAATCAAGCTCCACAACCAACAATCTCCCACTTGGAGACTGTTCTCAACAAATCCATTGCTATTATATCTGTTAGACTATGAACCTTCTTGGACTTGGAAAATTTCTCATATTCACCTTCATGCTTGAAGACCAACTGAAAATGAGGAGGAGCTCAGTTTCTCCCTAGTTACTCCCTTAGTTAACATCTATGTAGGATTTTGGCTAGTGTGTATATTTTCCAACTTCAAATGTCCATCTTCCAAGACGGATCATATGAAATGGTACCTGAGTTGTATATGCTTAGTCTTCAAATGGAAGGATGAGTTATTTCCAAGATGAATGGAACTTTCACTATCACAGTACAACCTGTTATTCTCTTTCTTCTTTCCCAATTCCTCCATAAACCTCTGTAACCAAAAGATTTATTTACTAGCCTCTGTAGAACGAACATACTCTGCCTCTGTTGTTGAAAGTGCAACAACCTTTTGCAGTTTCAAAATAAATCTTATTGTTGTTCCACCTATAGTAAAAACATACCCTTTGGTGATCCTCCTGGTATCGTTATCACCTTCCATATCTGAATCGACATATCCCTGTAGAACAATGTATGAACCTTCAAAACAAAATTCATGAGTAGTAGTACCTCTCAAATTCCTAAGAATCCACTTTACTTCCTCCCAATGTTCTTTACCTAGATTATTCATATACCTGTTCACAATTCCCACTGCATGTGCAATATCTGGTCTTGTGCAAACCATCACATACATCAAACTTCCAATTATTGATGAATAAGGGACCCTGGACATGTATTTTATCTCCTCCTATGTCTTGGGACACATTCCTTAGTTAATTTGAAATGATTGGCCAAAGGTGTATTAACTAGTTTTTCATTTTTCATTCTAAACCTCTCCAACACCTTCTCTATGTACTCACCTTAAGACAATGAAAATTTTCTTTTTTGCCTATCTCTTGTTATTCTCATACCAAGGATTATATTTCCGACACCCAAATCCTTCATCGAAAATGAATTAGCTAATTTCTTCTTGAGCACATTTATATCCTGCATATTAGACCCTGCAACAAGAATGCCATCTACATACAATATCAAGATAATATAGCTTCCATTTTCTAGCTTCTTAAAATAAACATAGTGATCAAAATGACATCTAGTATAAACCTGTTCTGTCATAAAACTGTCAAACTTACAATACCACTGCCTTGGAGCTTGCTTTAGGCCATACAAGATCTTCTTCAACTTGCATACCAAATTCTCCTTCCCTTTTGTAACATCCCTGACCACCCAGGCCAGGCCATGCTACTCCAAATAATGCTCTGATACAATTTTGTAACGTTCCCTGACACCAACAGGCCGAACATCTACACTGAGTAAACATATTTTGTGTAACTATTCACATATAAACTTAACAACAATAAATACAGATAACATGAAAACATACATGCAACGAAACACATGATAACATTACAAGAATCACAAACATGCACTAAAATACATCATTTAACCATTAAGAACATAAAATATACTTATCTCTTAATTGAAGTACACCAACTGCGTGCAGACCTTCCACGAACCTCTCAACCTTAGACCACGTTGCTCATCACTCTTAGTAGTGGGTCACCCCTGAGCTGGAATAAACTCCACCGGGCAAGGGATTCGAAGGCTAGGCAGGGACAATAGGAAGTTGCACAATACAACAAGAAGGATTTCCTCCAAGGATCCACTTATGCCCACAACTCACAGAATCTCATTCCCCAAATGCCTGTCCCACCCCAGGAGTGTACACCTTCACTATCACACAGTCCATTGGATGCTACACCTCCCTTTCCGGAGCTTTAGCAACATGCCATATCAAGAATTCTCATAGCTCTGTAGCTGCTACTAGACTCCCTCCAGGAGAGATAACTTCCTCAACAAACTCTCTCACCTAGAAAGATTTTATCACAGGCCTGACAACCTACTTATTCTATCCACAGGCCTGACAACCTACTTCTTCACTCCTTCTCCTCAACACACGAGCATGGTGATGGCAGCAACAAAAAATGGACGTGGGGAATGGTACTGACAAGAAAATATGCAGGAAACCCATAGGGTATAGGTGCAATGAGGGTATCAATTCCGCTTGATACAGAGGTTCGGGGTGTTTCAGGAATTCCACAATGGCGTTCCAGGGTTACTATGTACTTGTTGGGTGTGCTAGTCAATCGGGGTAACGGAAGGCCAACATGGTTAGAATGGCCCCCCAAAAAAGATGGTGAGAATTGTCAGCCTCCGAATGGTGAGAATTCCTCCCCCATAAATATGCATGCATTTTGGATGACACTTGGCTCTCCAAGAGTACGTTTCCCCCCACTTGGAACTCGTTCCTCTCATTAAAGGAACTTAGGATAAATTAATATCCTCTTTAGATATTTTAGAATAATAATATATTATTCTATTAGGCTCTTAAGCTTATCCATTTTTCCTCAATCTCTTAGCCTCCTCCCTTTCCCAACCTAGTGGAGTTCAGTCCCCCATACTCTTTCTTCGTGGTTGGTCTACATGCAACGATGTTGTTATATTAATAATATGAATATTTACATGTACAAAATAGGCTCCTAGCCTTTAACATCGAGGCTCCCAGCCTAATCAACACATAAGCCTACCATCTTATAAATACTTAGCTCACCAGCCTACAAACATGTTACATTCATAATTACAATTGGGGCTCAGCCTTGGGATATTACAATCTCCTACCCTTATTTTTGCATTGTCCTCAATGCAACTCATTTACACAACATCAAAAATATTTTCAAAATATTAAAAAAGATGCAGGTATTCTTCCCGCATAGCATATTCATGCTCCCATGTTGCATCCTCGGGACCGTACCAGGTCCACTGGACCTTTACAAGCCTTATGGCTCGATTCCAGAGCTTCTTGCTCTTCCGGTCCAGTATGCGCACCAGATGCACTTGTAAGTTTCCTTCTTTCTCCACCTGAATCACATTCCAATCAATCACACGATCAACATCATGTATATATTTCTTGAGCAATGATACATGAAAAACATTATGAATATTCATGCATGCAGGAAATGCAAGAATATAAGCTACTGGTCCAATCCTTTCTAGAATTTCAAATGGTCCACAATATCTGGCTGCCAACTTGGAACATTTTCCCAGCTTTAGGGAACTTTTGTTGGATTTCACCTTCAAGAAGACATGATCACCCACTTTAAACTCCATGTGGGTTCTTCTTTTGTCAAAATAGATTTTCTACCTATCTTGGGTAGCCTTCAAATTCTGCTTTATCTTTAACAATTGCTCTTCCATTTTTCTAAGCAACTATGTCCCAATTATTCCCTATCAGCTAGGTTGTCCCAACTTATTTGTGTGTTGTACTTTCTTCCATAAAGTGCCTCAAATGGGATCACCTTTAGTGAAGCTTGGTACCCATTGTTGTAAGAAAAATCTACCAAGTGTAGGTATTCTTCCCATATGGATGGTTTGTCCATCACATACATTATTAACATATATTCTATCACTTGATTTAATCTTTTTGTTTTTCCATCAGACTCAGGATGATAAGTTATGCTGAAGTTCAGGCTTGTTCTGAGCCCCTTGAATAATCCTCTCCAAAACCTTGAGGTAAATTTTGGGTCTTTGTCAAACATGATTGTCTTTGGAATACTGTGCAATCGTTTTATTTCCTTCATATAAATATCAACAACATTAGTTTCCTTGTGATTAGTCTTCAATGGAATAAAATGGGCATCCTTCGAAAGATTATCCACCACCACCATGATGGAATCATGTTGATTTTTTGTTCTAGGTAATATTCTGATGAAATCCATTGTCACCACTTCCCACTTTCAGTTAGAAATGGGTAATGGCTGTAACAACCCAGCTGGGTGTCTATGCTCAACTTTGAGCCTTTGAATCTCCATACATCTGGTGATATATTATGCAATTTCTTTCTTCATTCATGGCCAGTAATAATGGCTCTTGAATGCTACCACTATTTTATGATATCCAGGGTGCCCAACATAAGGAACGTTATGCATCTCTTTCAAGATCATACTCCTCAATTCATGAGAACTGGGTACATAATTATGTTCCTGTACAGGAGTATGCCATCGACTTAGAATCTATAATCTTCTATTTTCTGTAGTATCTTACCTTGTTGTAACTTTGTTACCATTTCCATGTACTATGTATCTGCTTTTGCAGCTTCCAAAATTTGGTCTTTAATATTGGTTTGATACATGTTGAGGGTTGTAGCATGTAGTTCATGCACTCTTCTACTAAGTGCATCAAACACTTTTTTCTCCTTTCCTTTGATGTGCTTGATATCAAAGTCAGATTCATAGAGGAGTCCCAACCATCTTCTCTGCCTGGAATTTAAAGTATGTTGATCAAAAAATAACTTAGACCATTATGGTCTATTCTCAGCTCAAACCTCTTTCCCATGAGGTAGTGTCTCCATTTCTTTAAAGTGTGTACCATGGCTTCCAACTCCAAATCATGAGTGGCGTAGAGCCTTTCATGCTCTTTCAATTTCCTATATTCAAAACATATCACAAACCCATTCTGGATGAGGACTCCACCCAGTCCTTCTTTGCATGTGTATGTGAAAACCACAAATTCTTCATTCGGATATGGAATCTTCAGAATTGGAGCATTGGTTAACAACTTCATCAATTGATGTAAGATCTTTTCAAATTCTTATGTCCATTCAAACTTTACCCCTATTCTTTGCAAGGAAGTGATTGGGTGAGAAATCCTCAAAAATCCTACAACGAATCTCCTGTAGTAACCAGCTAGACCCATGAAGGATCTGAATTATGTCACATTATTAGGTGCTACCCACCCTTTAATGGCTTCAATATTTTGAGGGTCTACTTCTATTCCCTCTTCGGATATTATATGTCCCAAATAGTGGATTCCATTTTGGAAAAATGAGCACTTTCTCAACTTAGCAAATAGTTGGTGCTCTCTTAGAACCTATAAAACCATCCTCAAGTGATTCTCGTTCTCTTCCTCTATCTTGGAATATACAAGGATTTCATCCAAAAATACAATGACAAACTTGTCTAAATATTCTTGAAAAAAACCATTCATTAAGAACATGAAAATAGCTGGTGCATTTGATAACCCAAATGGTACCACTGTGAACTCATGATGACCATACCTTGTCCTAAAGGCGGTCTTGTTGATATCTTCATATTTAATACTTACCTGATGGTATCCTGACCTGCGATCTATCTTTGAGAATATCCTTGCATCCTTCAATTGATAGAAGAGATCATCAATCCTTGGTAGAGGATACATGTTCTTTATAGTTTCTTTATTTAACTTCCTGAAATCAATGCACAATCTCAAGGTCCTATATTTTTTCTTCACAAATAACAATAGGGCACCCCAAGGTGACAGACTTGGGCATATGTACCCCTTCTTTAAAATTTATTCAAGCTTCATTTGTAGTTCTTTCAATTCTGGTGTGCTCATTCGGTAGGGATTCTTTGATACTGGAGATTCCCCGGGCATCAAATTTATAGAGAAATCAATATCTCTCTTTGGGGGTAGCCCTGGTATCTCTTTGAACACATCACCAAAATATTTTAGGACTGAATGATCTGCCAATTTTGGAACCTTATCTTTAGGTGCTTCATCCATATGGGTTGCAAATATTTGGAAACCCTTCCTATAACACTTATGTAGCTGCATTGTTGAGATTTCTTGGACAGTAACTACCCTAGGAATTCCTTGGATTGCTCTCTGATTTTCTTCCTCATCCAAGCAAGTGAATGCCTTGTTATGTCAGTCTAATATGGAATGGTGTTGGTCCAACCAATCCATACCAATTAGGAAATCATATGATCCCAAAGGAAATATTTTCAAATATTCCTTGGTACTCAGTCCATTCATGCCCATTGGACATGATTTAACCAACTCAAAAACCTTTTTCTTGGCTACTGTAGCCAGCTACACCGGACAAGATTTCCCATGATTTCTTCTTGATAATTTAAATATTTCCACTACCTTAGGATATATATCTATGAATATCCCCCAAATTAATTAAAATAGTAAAGGAATGGTTATTGATCATACCTTCGAATTCAATCATGTGTGATTGAAACTCAGCTTGCTTGTTGTCCAGGGCTACATAGATCCTTGGTACTCTTCTTCCCATGTCCTCCATGGTTTATTCTTGTTGAAAATTGTGAACATCTCTCACCTTGTACTTTCTATGAGGGTGATATATATACTTATGATCTCCATTACAACCCCAACATTGCATAGGTGTATGCCTTGGTATTTTCCCACCTAATTCAGCCATCATGGGCTCCCTCAAAATTGGTTGTCCTTGAGGATTATTTCTGAAAAATGTTGTCATGTTCCCCTTCTATCTCTGCTCCCGCATAAACTTCCTCTTGTATTCCCAAGCTCTTTGGAAAGTAGGATTTCCTTTATGCTTATCATATAAGAATTTTTCCTTCCTTATGGTTTCTTCCATAATTTTAGGATCATCATACTAGATTTTGTCACTAATAAAAGATGGCAGTCCATTCAGATATCTATGGATCTTGACTATCTCATCCTTAATGAAAGGGACATAATTAAACAACTATAGAAATATCCTTTCATAATCATCTATAGTCATGTTTCCCAATTTAAGTTCAAATAACTCTTTCATCTTTGTGTCATAGTATCTCTTGGTTAAGTACTTCTTTTCAAAATGTTTCTTGAATTCCTTCCATGTGACATCCTTCTCTCTGATGTGCCGCACTTTCACAAGTTGATCCCACCACATGGATTCCTTTCCTTTCATCTGATCGAGTGTAATTCTTCCTTTTGCATGAGAGGAATAATTATGCAATTGGAATTATTTCCTCATGTCAAGTAGCCATGTCTCAACCTCTTCATCTTTCTTGTTCTCTCCATCAAAAGTAGGAGGTTTTATATTATTCATTTCACTCTTTAGTTCATACACTTAAAATATCCTATGATTTTTGGTAGGATATGAACTTGAACTATTTTGTAGCCTCCTTTTGGAATGTTTGTGGGAGTGTCGGTGATGTCTGCTACCACTTCTTTCTCTTATTTCCTCATCAGGGGACCTGTGGCTCCCTGATTTGTTGGATCCACTTTCCTTATACAACTTCTTTTCAATTCTTTCTAGGATCTGCATCAACTTCATATTGAAGTATTCGTGTTGCTTCTTGGCTTTCTTAATTCTTTCATTATCTGCCCAGTGAATTTGGACATCTTTTTGTAAATTTTTAATGATTTTCATCAAGCCCATGTCTTTATCCATTTATTCTCCATGCCCATTGGAGTTTGTTCCTTCAACTCCCAAATGGAAATCCATTCCTCTAACTTCATCCTCTTGAATATAAGCATCATGTTCCTCCTCCATTTATTTGCACTATGTGACAATTTGGTTTGGTTCTAACAATTGTTAACTCTATGAAATGTGTAGTCAACCGAATTTTGTCAGGATATTAGACTTAATAATTTTCCATAATAAATTAAACAATATGATTCAACAAAATAATGTTAGAATCCATTTTATGTGGGTCCTTGGTCGATCAAGAATCCCCACAGCTCTATCTTCGAGTCTTGTTCTGTTATACAATTCACTTTCGGGCACTAGACCCTTTTTCTTCAACCCTTAATTCACATGTCACCATGGATGTGACCACGTGCTAATAGTTGGTCGCTTATCTAGAGCCTTGAAACTTTTGGGATCCAGATCTTTGGAGGTTTCCCTTTTCTCCCATCACAAAAATGACAGAACATTGAATTGGAGAACTCACAAAGGACGGTGGATCTACGGTCCACATTCCCTGTTTAGGTCTACGGTGGATAGGAGCTCTGAGAATCTAGGCTTTGATGGTTTCCAAAGCACATCACAACAAATCTCTCAGAGTGTCGCATTGGAGAACTCATGAAGTGGGGTGGATCAATGGTCCTTGGCTTCCCAACATCAAATGACTGATAATTACTACAAAAATCTGGGCTTCGGGAGTTACAGACTATCCATACTCTCAATCCTTCCAAATTTCCAAGTCTCCTGATTGCTACAGATATTTTGAAGTACAAATTCATATGACACCTAACATGCCTAGGTGAGATCCATGACACCTAGGTGACATCATCAGGTCATGTCACTTCAGCTCCTTTGGGACTTCCTGGCTCTAGGACTTTAGAGCTTTGGGGTTCCGGGACTTTAGAGGATTTCACATCTACACACCCAAAAACTCTTGAACCGTGAATCTCTGAATACTTACATGTCACCATCGGTGACATCATGACATCACTTCACTTTGACACTATGGAAATTCATGGATTTATTCCTCCCACTCCCTCATGAACCATTTCTTCCAGAGTGTCAAGTTTTCAAACCTTGTAATATGACACCACGCGTCCCTTGTGACCAATGGTTAAGATTAACTCTAGCCTTCAAGACTTCGGGAGTTCTCTACTCAATGTTAATTGTAACACCTTTAATATGGAGTACCAAGTCTCTAGACTTCACGATATGGCACCACACGTCTACTGGGGTCAAGTTATCATGGGCCCGTTCTAGTTAACTTCTTCACCAAGGTTTTAACTACTTTATATATTCATCATGGGCCCCACTACCCATGCTCGAGAGGACTGCCACATGGTGAATAAATAGAAGCGGAAACATACTCCAATCAGATGGGTGACATGTGTTACGTTCTAACTGGCATAACCATTCTTGACAGGTTCTTAACTCCTTGAAACGCGACACGCATTCCATGTTTCCAAGTCATTTCAAGTGACATCATCAAGACTTTGGGACTTCAGGCTTCGAAAGATTTCACACTAGCACACTCCAATTCTCCTGAATGCTGAACTCCGAACAAGCTAATCTTCTGACACATGTCTCCTTTTATGAACGGTCCAGATGAACTCCAGACTTCGAGACTTTGGGAGTTTTATCCTTATCACACTTTGTTTCTCCCAAATGTCGAATTCTTGGACAATCCAATCTGTCGACTCGTGTCCCTTTTGATGAATGGTCTGGATTAACTCTAGACTTTGAGACTTCAAGATTTTTCATTCTATCACACTTTGTTTCTATGGAATGTCAAATTCTCAAACAAGCCAACATGTCGACACATGTCCCTTTTGATGAACGGTCTAGATTAAGTTTGGACTTCGGGAGTTTGGTAGTTTTCGCTCTATCACACTTTGTTTCTCCCGAAGTACTGAACTTCCCAACTGTTGTGAGATTTATGGCTCACAATCACTTGCACACAAATCTGATGCCTGGGATTTGTTCATCACCGCTGCACCTTAACTCTTTCTCTTGACTCGATCTAGTGGATATGATCTTTCTTTGGATAATCCAACGATCAAGCAATTTTCCCCAGATCTACGAGGTAGATACCCTCTGGGACTTCAGATCTTCGACGCTTTTTCTCCCTTTTTACGAAAAGTAACTTCAAATAGCTAGAGAAACGATGTCTTGAATGAATTCGATGCTTAACCACCATGCTCCTTTTCCAACATCTGATGATGTGAAGGATCTTCCTTCTCCCAAACAGATCCTACAATCCAAATTATAAACTTTGTGGACCAATACGATGGTTGCGATTGTATCCTTTCTCTATTGCCAATCCATAAACCGTTATACCTCCTGAGTTTCCTACCATGGACAAGGTATTCACTTGGCACCCAGGGATGCTCTTAGCTCATATTTTTTCCTTTTTGACAATATCGGTTTTTGAACCTTGATTCCAACTTCCACTTCTCCAGCCTAATTCAGGGTCAGTGCTGAAACCATGGATCTAAACTTGAATTTTGTCCATTTTGAAAACAAATATTTTCTGAAACATTTTCTTCAACTTCCACTAACATGCCCCATATAGGATTATTGTTGAAACTCGGCTCTGATACCAATTTGTAACATCCCTGACCACCCAGTTCGGGCCATGGTACTCCAGACAATGCTCTGATACCATTTTGTAATGTTTCCAGCCACCAACAGGTCAGACATTGTCACTGAGTAAACATATTTTGTGGAAATATTCACATATAAACTTAACAACAATAAATAGAGATAACATGAAAACATACATTCAGTGAAACACATGATAACATTACAAGAATAAAAAACATGCACTAAAACACATCATTTAACCATTAAGCATGAAAAAGATGCTTATCTCTTAATTGAAGTACATGAACTGCGTGCAGACCTTCCACAAACCTCCCAGCCTGAGACCACACTGCTCATCACTCTCAGTAGTGGGTCACCCCTGAGCTGGGACTAAAATCCACTAGGAAAGGGATTCCTAGGCTAGGCAGGGACAACAGGAAGTTGCACAGTACAACAGGAAGGATTTCCTCTAAGGAGACACTTACGTCCACAACTCACAGACTCTCATTCTCCACATTCCTATCCCACCCCAGGAGTGCACACCTTCAGTGTCACACAATCCATCGACTACTACACCTCCCTTTTCGGGGCTTCAGCAATAGGCCAGATCAAGAATTCTTAGAGATTTGTAGCTGCTACTGGACTCCCTCCAAGAGAACTCACTTTCTCAACACACTCTCTCACCTAGAGAGAGTTTCTTATAGGTCTGAAAACCTACTTCTTCTATCAATGGGCTTGACAACCCACTTCTTCACTACTTCTCCTCAACACATGGGCATGGTGATTGAAACAACATAAACTGGACATGGGGAACAATACTGACAGGACAATATGTAGGAAACCCCCAAGGTACAGGTACATCAATGGTATCAGTTCGTTTTGATGCAGAGGTTCAGGGTGTTTCAAGTATTCCACAATGGTGTTCTAGGGTTATTGTGTACTTCTTGGGTGCATTGGTCAATTGGGGTAATGGAAGGCCAACATGGTCAAAATGGCCCCCAAATACATATGGTGAAAATGGTCAGCCTTTGAATGGTGAGAATTCCCCCCCATAAATCTGCATGTGTTTTGGATGACACCTGGCTCTCTAGGAGAACGTTTCCCCCCACTTGGAACTCGTTCCTCTCCCTAAAGGAACTTAGGACAAATTAATATCCTCTTTACAACTTTTAGAATAATAATATATTATTCTATTAGGATCTTAATCTTAGCCCTTTTTCCTCAATCTCTTCGCTTGCTCCCTTGCCCAACCTAGTGGAGTTTAGTCCCCCATACTCTTTATTCGTGGTCGGTCTACACGCAACAATGTTGTTATATTAATAGTATGAATATTTACATGTACAAAACAAGATCTTGGAATTTAACATCTAGGCTCCCAACCTAATCAACACATAAGCCTACTATATTATAAATACTTGGCTCACCAGCCTACAAACATGTTACATTCATAATTACAACTGGGGCTCATCCTTGGAATATTACACCTTTGACGTCATACCCCTGTGGCTGCTGCATATAAATGTATTCCTCGAAATCGCCATGGAGAAAAATTGTTTTTACATCTAACTGTTCAAGGTGAAAATCTTCTACTACCACAAGACTTAAAATAGTCCTAATTGAAGTCATTTTAACAACATGAGAAAATATTTCATCAAAATCTATACCTTTCTTTTTTGCAACCCCTTTACAACAAGTCTAGCCTTGTACCTCTTTCTTCCTCCATATTCTTCCTTCAACTTGTAAACCCATTTATTATGCATTTCTCTTTTTCCTGAAGGAAACTGAACCAAGTCCCAAGTTTGGTAATTTACCAAGGAATCCATTTCCTCTTTCATGCCTTTCTCCCACTTCTTTTTGGTGTCTACCTACATTTCCTCTTCATAACATTATGGTTCACCAGAATCAGTCAACATTAATAGATATTGCAATGAAGGAGAGTATCATTGAGGGGGTCTACTTAAACTCGTAGAGATTATAACAACACTTGCAGGAGTTTGAGGTACCTGATGATCCTGTTATTGTACATTTTGATTTTATGGTATCGTTGGAATTTCTTTCTAAGTGATTTTATCAAGCACTGTGTATTTTGGTTTTTCTTTTTTCTGTTTCTTTCCCTGCAACTGATCTTTGTATATGACCTTCTCATTGAATATGAAATCTCTACTCCCAATGATTTTTTTATATTTATAATCCCATAAGCGATAACCAAAATCATTAACACCATATCCAATAAAGGTACACTTGTTGGATTTTGCCTCAAGCTTTGTTCTATTTTCTTTATCAATATGGACAAATGATTCACAACCGAAAGTATTTAAAAAGGAATAGTTTACCTTTTTACCTTTCCATGCGTCCTTTGGAATTCTACCATCCAAAGAGCTTGAAGGTCCTTTGTTATTTAAGTAAACAACAATATCTACAACATCTACACATAACTGTAAGGTAAAACCAACATGAAATTTCATACTCCTTGCACACTCCATGATTTTCCTATTTGTCATTTCTGA
>JASDQU011312593.1:0-10460 GCA_032191745.1 Picea mariana
ATCCCTTCATTTTGCTGGATAATAATAAAGGAAGGACCTGGCAATTTCTCTGGTGGACGTAGCCCACACTGGGTGAACCACGTAAATCTATGTCTCTCTTGTATTGTGTGTCTTCTGTGTTTTGTTTCTGCATTTGTTTTATTTTATTGCTCCGCGGTCCTGTTTTTCTAACACCTTGTTGTCTACAAAATCTACAATATCCTTTTAGTTGTATCCACTTGTCTATCTGACTTGAGCACTTTCACATACTTCCCACTATGTTTTGTTTCTTTAGCCTTGAATTCTTTAAACTTTGAGGAGGTATTTGATTTACTTTTAAGAAAATAAATCCAATTTTTTCTCCTAAAATCATCAATAAAGGTCAGAAAATAAGAACTACCAACCTTGCCTTATGCTTCCCTATCTTTCATTTTTCATTGAGTTTTGATTTGTTTACCCACTTGACACATATGATGGTTTTGTTTGTTGGCAGTTCAACAAGACTTCAATTCTTGTTCCTTTCTCTGGCTTCAATTTATTCATTTATGGCTTTTATCCAATGTTCCTCTTTCATTTCTTCTTCAAAGAAGGTTGGATGACAGGATAGAAAGACAAAATGACCTTGTTATTAAAAGTCATGGTTTTGCTGATAAATTTCCCAATTACTTCTAGCTCGTTGATTTTCTGTTGAAGAGGACGATTCACTGCTAGTAGTAGAACCAGTTCCAGAATGTTTTGGTTGTATTTGTACCTATAGTCTTGGAAGTTTTGGTGGATGTGCTTGATGTTCTGAATCTTCAGTTTTCTCATTAATTTGTTGCAATGGATTTTGACTATCCACTGTCTCATTTTCTTGCTCACTCCATGATTTGTTCTCTAACAAATTAAGATCTATGCTCACCATAAATTTCTCAGTGACTGGATTATGAAGTTTGTATTATTTTGATTGTTCGTTATATCCTATGAAGATGCATTTTTCACTCTTATTTTCAAGCTTCTTTCTCATCTCTTCGGAGATATGTACAAAAACAATGCAACCAAAAATTATGAAGTGAGACACATTTAGATTAGTGTCACTCCATGCCTCTTGAGATACTTTATCTTTGACACTTGTAGTTTGAGATCTTTTCAGGATGAACATTGAATAGACAACTGCTTTAGCCCAATAGTCATTGGACAAATTCTTTACTCTGAGCATGCTCCTAGCCATGTTCATGGTGGTTTGGTTCTTTCTTTCAGCTACTCCATTATGTTGTGGAGTATATCTTGTTGTAGTCTACATTATGATACCTTGTTGTCTACAAAATATACAAAATCCTTTGAGTTGTATCTCCTCGTCTATATGACTTAAGCACTTTCACATACTTCCCACTCTATTTTTCTGCCTCAACTTTGAATTCTTTAAACTTTGAGAAGGTATCTGAATTATTTTTAAGAAAATAAATACATATTTTCCTGTTAAAATCATCAATAAAGGTCAGAAAATAAGAACTACCACTAATTGATTGGGTTTGCAGTCTGGGTAACTATCTTATTAGTTTATTTGTGAATTGGATAGCGTAGGTGCATTTTTATTTCATTTTTTGTATATGAAATGTTATTTTACTTCTTTGTTATTTAATTTGATGTTTATAATTTAATTGGTTCAATTTAGCTTTTGTAGGTTATTTTGAAGAATCTTGTTAATATGCAATGACTTTGTAGATGATAGAAACAAGATTGCAAGCTTAGACACTAACCCTGTGTGTAGTTATATGGTAGAATAGACTTTCTTCATGCTGAAACAGAGTTTAAAACAAAGTTTTAGGACATAAATTTAATTCATGCTTTCTTTGACAGGGTTTCAGTGGATGGATAGTGATATTGTTAGTTTTTATTTACAAATTGCGTATTCAAATGTTATTTAGTCTTTGCTTATCTAGTTTACTCATTTCATTACTTGTAATATGCTAGAATAGTGTTTAATTTATGTTTATGAGCATTTCCTTTTTTGCAATTTGAATTGTTAAGATAGATCTAGTTTAGTTTATGTTATGCAATTTCTTGCTTAGATTTAGGTTGCAATTTCAAGTTGTAGTTAATGATTGAATTTAGTATAATATAAGTTGCTTACGTAGTATAGAGTGCAATTGAATTTCATAGCATAATCTCTTTTTATTGTTGATGGCTAATGCATGATTACATAATCACATGGATATGCAGGGTAGTTAGTGTTGGTTTTATAATGGCTAAGTTCTCACTGGATTGCTTAATTCACACTTTTCACTTTGCTATTGAAGTCAATATCGAGTTTATCCCTCTTGAATTATCTTTCATTATTAAGTGTCATTGTGATATTATAAGATACCAGAGACATTCACATGATCATCAACACTATATTTGAGCTTTTCTTTCTTTCATTGGTTAGAACATAGTTTCTTTCTTTCATAGATTAGAAGATAGTTTCCTTGTTTTTGTAAGATAGATAGTCTTCTTGCTTTGGTAGATTAAAGAGTAGTTTTCTTATCATAGATTAAGGATTAGTTGTTAATTCCTCTTGCTTTCAATTTGGTAGATTTCCTTTCCTAAATTAGAAATAATTGTGAAGTTTGATTCTAGAATAGAGTTTACTTGCCTCTTAGCTTAGTTAGCGGCTTATTGAGTAATCTTAATTAGTTTAATTGTTGTAGAAGTTATCCTAGGTTAGTTAGTTGTTTACTTGCTTTAATAGGTTAGTTGCTTATTTGTCTATTCTTGCTTTGATAGTGTAGTTTCTTGTTTATTTACTTGTTTTCACATGATAGTTGCTTATTGAATTTGAATAGGTTAATTAAAGTAATTTGTTGTTGCTATTTTCTTATTAGATGAATACTTTGTTTTTGCTTATTGTTATGATTGAACTAGTTTTCTTTAAGTAGGGTTTTCATTTTCTTTCCTAGAACTATCCATTGATCCTTGTCCAAAGGTTACCTAGGTTACATAGTTTAAGTTTCTTAGTAGGTTTTGCCCATTAATAGTCTTTGCTTGAATAGATTATCCCTTAGATATCCACTTCCTTAGTTAGACTATACTACTACCAACCCTTCTACCTTGGCATATATATTTATACAACTCTAAGTTTATTTACCCCGGGCTGACAATTTAATTGAGGGTTTTTAGTGTGTATTTAGTGCATATAGAACACCCATCATTTTTTGCATTGTTGTCGGGGAGTTGTCTCAAGGTAGGAAATAGTTAGGAATTATATCACTTCTAGACCTTAGCATTAGTTTTGTGGCGGGGGAATTTTAAGACAAGAGGTAAGAACCTGTGCATATTCTATAGCAGGTTCCCCCAAACCCAATGGTAGTTTTTCTTTCTCTTTTTCTTTTCTTTCATGAATAGATCTAGAGACCCAAAAGGTAGATACATTAAATCTGAATCAGATCTTTCAACCAAGGTTCCTTCCAACCTTTTTGGGGGGAGGAACATTCCACTCATAAATTCCACAAACCGATACCGAAAAACATGAGCTAGCTCAACCTAAAGAGATAAAGTAGTCTCTGAACAGACTAAGAGAGGGAGCACTATAGAACATAAAATTGAAGCATCAATAATAGTGGGACAAGAGGCAAGACCACTCAAGCCTTCTCTAGAACCAAACAATTCAACCTTTGTTTTCTTACCACCATCAGGAGATCATAAATTTGTGGACATCATCTTTGTGTGAAACAAGTTTTATCAAATGGAAAGATGAACTCAGAAGCAACCATTAGCTAGAGGGAACTTTCTCAAATCCTAGTAGCAATCAAGATTTATTCTTTTCAGGAAGAACGCATCTTGACAATAGCCAAAAACTTGTCTACCTCTCTATAAATATTAAAAGAATCAAGGTCCTATGAGCTAAAAAATGATTTTCCTTGGAAAAATGTGAAAGAAGATGAAAAATTATGGACTACATCCAGTGGAGAGCAATCATTAAGACCTGAGATTGAGGAGTTCTCAACATCTATCTCAACAGATCCTTTATATACTTCAAAAATAAATCATCAAGAAGAAGAAGATTTGCATAACATGATGAAGGAGAGCATATAAATTACTATTGATGAACATCAAGATTACATTGAAATTTGTTTTCAAGAGGTCATCGGGCCACAATAATATTCTCTTACTCACCACCTTATGATGCCCAAACAAATAGGTTGGTTGGTTCTTCATATCTAGGTAATCACTGTGGTCTTTAAGTAGGGTAGGATAGTAAATAAATGTTGCATGTTGTTAGTTTAGCTTAAAGTCTAATGCAACCTCATTTTACATTTTCTTTTAATAAAATAACTATGAGATACATGTTCCTATGACTTGATCTCATTGATCTCATTAGTTTATTATATTTTAGAGTGTGGTTTTTGCAAACATTTTTAGAGATCTCTATAGGTATTTATATCACCAAGGGTAGACAATTCCAAGGAAATATAAAAGAAGGATTTTCTTCAAAAACATTGTTATACTTTGACCTTGTTGTCTGCTAAGCATCAAATGAATAATGACTTGTTGTAGTTATCCATGTTTTTTCAAAAGATTTTCATCTTCTTTTTTTCAAGGAATTTTAAGAAGCAATAGCTCTTGAAAACCTTCACCACTATATAAGGAAGTGACACTGTAACCATCAAGCTTAGAGGTCTCTCGTACAATTTCTCCAAGAAACCTGAGTAAGTGAGTAAAGTATATTTATTAAAGAGTAACAAGGAGGTCTGATTAGCGATTAGTTATGGAAACATCAAAATAACTTAAAAAATAAGAAGGTGAGTTGAGCCTAGAGATACCTTTATGTTCTTTCTCAATGGTATCATCCACTACACACTAAATAACTTGATTATATCATATTTTTAGATAGGCCACGTCTGCTTAAGTAACCCTTACATTAGGACAATCACTAAGGAATATAACGGAAAGTCATCCTCTAAAATAAATACCATCCCAATTGAAAAAAGAAAGAAAATTTTGTTTTCAGAGATGTCCCCCCATATTCTTGCATAAAACAATCTTATACTAAAATCTTAAAAGATGGAGGGCTAGTCTCTGAGGGTGTAAGAGGCTAACCCGCCGGGATACTGAACAAGTCTGCTAGAAGCGAGTATCGGCCTGTGGTATGGCTAGGTAAACCCGCCGGAGTACTAAACAGGCTTGTTGGCAGCGAGGCATTCTACCTAGCGAGGATGATAATCTGACAAAAAATAAATTATAAATTTAAACTTGTCCTGATGTACAACATTACTTGTAGACAAAGATGACATGAAGTATGTATGGTTAAGCTAAGGATAATGAGCTCCATAAATTTACCATTGGGAACTAGCTTTGAGACTATCTTTAAACTCTCTTGCCTACCTCTTCTTATGTATATATATGATCTCGTATCCTATAGGTGGGGCCATTTTCTAATTGTCTTGTTAGACCAATATGTGAAATTTATCTCTATACTTAACAAGATAAAAATCTTCGGTTGTCAAGAGAACTGACTGGTTTCCTATACTTTTGATTGTGAGGTGTCACAATACTTAGGTGTGGGGTAGGGGTTTATGAGTTGACAAATCATAACATTGCCTAGAAGAAGTAAATATTTGTAAAATTTTATGTGTATTGTTTTCATGATATAGGCTATTACATCAACAATCATTTTATTTTTGAAATGCTAATTCCATGTGTGTTATAAATTGTTGTACATCTTTTTAACATACCACTTAACTAGTTTATTGTCATTACAGACTATTTATTACAAAGTTATGATTACATGCCTTATAAAATGTGAGATAGAGGAATGGATTGTGTGAGCACGATGACAAAAAAAAAAATAATAGAACACTCTTATCTTTCCTCTGCTCCTATTTACTGTATTCATGGTCTCTGAGGAATCAATTTACTCAACCACAAATCTCCTAATCGTTGGAGATCGTTGGTTTAAACACCACAAGTTGACAAGAGAAAGCTATAAAAGGGTTTTCAAACCCAAATTTTAGAACATCTCTGGAGCTAAGGGATCCTCCAAAGAGTGGATAAAAGAGGAGATAATCTAACCTCCCTCTCAAAATAGTAAATACCTATTGTTAATTCATGGCACGAGGACGTGCCATATATTAGGTTTGGGGGGGGGGGTTCCTGAGCTAAAAAAAAACGCTAAGCACTACCCATTTGTATAGCAAAACCCATGAGAAGAGGAAATAGGATTTCTGTCAAAATTCTATCATATTGTCTTTTTACAATGTCTTGGGATATTGTATCAGCAATTGTTTGTATTGGTATGTTAAATTTTGTATTGTTGACATCATTGTGTGTATTATGAGCTTACTGTGCATTTTTATGTTTATGATATAGAATACTTTGTGTCCTTAACTAGTTCTTTGTGACAATTACAAATCAATAAGACATTGTTAAACTCACTACATATCTATGTTACACACCTATGAAAAAAGGAACAAGGTTAAGTGGCTCTGTATTAGGCTAGGTATCTAGTTCAGTATGTTTTTGATATGGAGTTTTCTGGATGAGAATCTAGGTTTAGGGAGCTAGTCCAGGGTTTCCAAAAGATGAGTTGCAAAGATATAATGGGGCAAGGTAGGTATACTCAGTAGCATTTAGGATTTGTCATTGCATATAGGGTAGATGCAGTGATTTCCACATGAGAATGAGATCATGAATCCATTTATAAGAAGAAGGTGTAACATAACATGACATTTTCATCCAAAACAATGCAAATAACTTTGAAACAATCATAGAAAATCATGGAGGTGGCAGCAAATTGTAGCATAAGAGAAACAAGTTTTGAAGGCCTTCCTCAATGATTTCTTTAATGAAAAAATTATGAATGGAAATATGAATATGTCTTGTACACTCTGGAGTCACTAATACAAGAAAAAATCTACATATAACCCCTTCAAAATTGATTTGAAAACAAACTGTCCAAAAGCGCAACAACTGTGACAAATGCGAAATAGACAAATAAGGGTCAAATATTGGGGTATAACTTTTTAACCATAACACATTTTACAAAAATAGGAGAGGTTTTTGTATATAAGGTTGTAATTAAAATAAACCTCTCTCCTTTTTTTGAAATTCATTCCCATGTTCTTAAAATATGTGCCACAAAAGAATGACTAAAACAGGACATTAAATTGGAGAATTTGATTTTCTGAGATGGGCCTCTAAGAAAGTTGAATATCTCCCACTATATGCTACCTGTGTAAATACTAAAGGAGGTTATTATTATTTTTTATGTCCTTAGAAACAACCTCCTTTTTGTTTACAAAATTCATCTTTATTTGGTCAAAAAACGGTTTTAAAAATAATGACTAAAACGGGAAATTAAATTGGAAAATTTTATTTTCTGAAATAGGTCTCCAAGGGAGTTGAATATCTCCCAATATATGATACCTGTGTAAAAAATGAAAGAGGTTATTGTGATTTTGCATGTAATTAGAAATAACCTCCTTTGGTTTTCCAAAATTCATCTCTATGTCATCAAAAACATCTTTTTAAAATGATGACCAAAAGCAGAGTCAAAAGTGCAACGTGGTCTTGTAGAACACTTTTTGTGACTTTTCCTGATCCATTTTCTGATATAGTAGTTCTTGGCCATGTGTCTATGAAGCTTGATGTCCATGTTGGCCTTTTTCAGAAGAATCTAGAGGTGTTCATTGACTCTTCCAAGACAGTACTCTCTATCCTTTTCAAATCTTGCCGCAATGGTGCCTTCAATGTCTTGTTGACATAGTGAAGGTAGATACTATGTTTTTTTAAGCTTTCCATTTTCGATTGTTAGCCCACTTTCAATTTAATAAACAATTGAATTTCTCCTTCTACTTTTTAAAGATATTGGATAATATGTCCTCTCAAGTGAGGAAGAATGTGACCAACCCCCACAACAACCTCTTTCACCATGGCCTTATCAAACTCATTGTTTTAGCCGAATTGGAAAAATAGGAGAAAACTTGGGATGCATTCATTTATCAATTTGTAAACCCTCACTTGAAAATCAAGACTAGACAAAATACATCAGATCTAAGTACTATTTCTCCATCCAAGCCCCACTCTCCAAGTACTCCAAACCCTCCTACACAATCCATTTCTTTACCGGAACAAAAATCTAAGAAGCTTGTTGAAACCCCCGCAGCCTCAGGGCACAACTGAAGAAACACAAGAAGTATAAGGCAATGTCTTCATAGCAAGAAGGAAAACCTTCTAAAGTTGATCCTCCTCACCAAGCTTAGTCATGAGGGGTAATTTCTTTTTGTTTGCAGTGGGACCTGCAAAATGTTAAGTATGGGGGTAATGTTGGGCCCGTGATATGATATATTTTATGACAGTAATTAGATACTTTTGCCGAGTGTAAATATGTGTTTTTCATGTTTTGAAGAAGCTTTTGAAGAGATTTTGTGCCAGAATGCTATGATCAACACCAGGTATGCATAATTCATGTTTTATGATGATCTTGAGTGTAATTCAGTATGTTTTTATGTTTCCAGGAATCTAATTCTCATTTTTGGTGTCACAAGGAAAAATCACAGCTTGTTTGTGCTTTCGGTACTCAGTTCGGCACTCCATTTGGTACTTAGTCTGATACTCCATCCTGCACAAAAACGATGGGAGATTTGGTGGTTATGGTATTGGCAGCCAACAATGGGCGAATCAGAAACATGGGTTTTGCTTGTACTCATCCCCTCCAGCTACTGAACTCTTGACAAGTCGATTTTGGGTTGTTATGGTGGGCGATTATTGACTCTCTCTATTTCGGTAATTAGGGCTTTTTAAATGCAATTTACTATTTTTAGAAAAGGATCGAACCTCCTGTGGTTGACCTCTTAGTCTGTAAAGCTTATAAATACCACCTCAGTGGTCATACAATCATTAAGAAGTCGTGTGTTAGAGAAAAAAGACGATTTTAGCTCTGTTTTGTCATTTTCATTTTGCCAGACTATGTAAAACCTGCGTTTTTATTTTTAATGGTGAAATTGTTGTGTTGAAGTTCTGTGGTGTGCATTTGAAGAGTGACCAAGACTTGCTGGGGGGCCCACCAGTAGTCTGGGTAACTATCTTATCAGTTTATTTTTGAATTGGATAACATAGATGCATTTATATTTCATTTTTTGTACATGGAATGCTATTTTACTTCTTTGTTATTTAATTTGTTGTTTACAATTTAATTGGTTCAATTTAGTTTTTGCAAGTTATTTTAAAGAATCTTGTTAATATGCAATGACTTTGTAGATGATAGAAAGAAGCTCGCAAGCTTAGACACTAACCCCGTGTGTAGCTAGATGGTAGAATAGACTTTCTTCATGTTGAAACAAAGTTTAAAACAGAGTTTTAGGACATAAATTTAATTCATGCTTTCTTTGACATGGTTTCGGTGGATGGATAGTGATAGTGTTAGTTTTTATTTGCAAATTGCTTATTCAAATACTATTTAGTCTTTGCATATCTAGTTGTTAGCTAGTTTATTCATTTCATTACTTGTCATATGCTAGAATAGTGTTTAATTTATGTTGATGAACATTTCCCTTTTTGCAATTTGAATTGGTAAGATGGAGCTAGTTTAGTTTATGTTATGTAATTTCTTTCTTAGATTTACGTTGCAATTTCAAGTTGTAGTTAATGATTGAATTTAGTATAGTATAAGTTGCTTACATAATATAGAGAGCAATTGAATTTCATAGCATAATCTCTTTTTACTGTTGATGGTTAATGCATGATTACATAATCACATGGATATGCAGGGTAGTTGATGTTGTTTTTATAATGACTAAGTTCTCACTGAATTGCTTAATTCACACTTTTCACTTTGTTATTGAAGTCAATATCGATTTTATCCCTCTTGAATTATCTTTCATTATTAAGTGTCATCGTGATATTATAAGATACCGAAGACATTCACAAGACCATCAACACTATATTTGAGTTTTTCTTGCTTTCATAGGTTAGAAGATAGTTTCTTGCTTTCATAGGTTAGAAGATAGTTTCTTGCTTTCATAGATAAGAAGATAGTTTCCTTGCTTTTGTAAGATAGCTAGTCTTCTTTCTTTGGTAGATTAAAGAGTATTTTTCTTATCATAGATTAAAGATTAGTTGTTAATTTCTCTTTCTTTCAATTTGGTAGATTTCCTTTTCTAAATTAGAAATAGTTGTGAAGTTTGATTCTAGAATAGAGTTTGCTTGCCTCTTAGCTTAGTTAGTTGCTTATTGAGTAATCTTAATTATTTTACTTGCTGTAGAAGTTATCCTAGGTTAGTTAGTTGTTTACTTGCTTTAATAGGTTAGTTGTTTACTTGTCTATTCTTGCTTTGATAGTGTAGTTGCTTGTTTATTTACTTGCTTTCACAGGATAGTTGCTTATTGAATTTGAATAGGTTAATTATTGTAGTTTGTTGTTGGTATTTTCTTATTAGAAGAATATTTTTCTTTTTCTTATTGTTATGATTGAACTAGTTTGCTTTAAGTAGGGTTTTCATTTACTTTCCTAAAACTATCCATCG
>JASDQU011312597.1:422-24915 GCA_032191745.1 Picea mariana
ATTTGTTTAAGATCTGGCAACAAATTTCTTTTGTGAAGGATCTGCATACCCTTCTCACTCATGTGTCCCAGCCTATGATGCCATAGTGCTGTATCCACTCCTGTAGAAGCTAAAGATATAGAAGAGTCAGTATTACCAGTACATAGATACAATGTACCTACCTTGTCTCCTTTCGCTATCACCAATGATCCTTTGATGACCTTCCACGTCTCATCTATAAATATGGATATACAACCTTCACTTGCCAACTGCCCTGTTGAAATCATATTTTTGCGTAAATCTGGAACATGTTTTACCTCTTTCAACAACCATTGGTTTCCATTTCGTTGCTTTATTTTTACCTTTCCCATTCCAACAATTTTGCATGGTTTATCATCACCCAAATGAACTTGTCCAAAATTACCTTGAACATAATCTAGAAAATGTTTCCTATGGGGTGTGGCATGAAATGAAGCTCCTGAATCTACTACCCAAGACTCAGAAATATTATCTACATAAAGAATCAAAGCATCTTGTAACACATCACCTGTTACATCTGCTTCCTGATTTCTCTCCTGCTGTCCATCTCTTTGTTTATTTGGAGCTCTATAGTCTTTCTTTAGATGTCCTTTCTTCCCACAATTCCAACACTCTATCTTTCCAAGTCTGGATTTAGATCTGCCCTTCCTAGAATTTCCACAGTTTCCTGAGCCCTTTCCTCTATCCTTTTGTCTTCCCCTGTTCTCCATGTTCAATGCATTTCCTGATGTCTCACCTGTTCTTTTCCGTTGCATTTCCTCACTAAGGATAACACCAACAACATCATCAAATTTTAAAGTATTTGAACCAGAGACAGAGTTACTTACAACCATGACCAAGCCATTCCATCTTTCTGGCAATGAGCACAAGATTAGAAGAGCCCTAAGCTCATCATCAAAGTCCACTTTTACAGAAATTAGTTGATTAGTAACTGTATTAAATTCATTTAAATGATCTGCAACATACCCACCTTCCGACATCTTCATATTAAATAATCTCTTCATTAGAAATACCTTATTGGACGCTGAGGGTTTTTCATACAATTTGGCCAACGTATCCATCAAACCCTTCATTGTCTTTTATTTCGAGATATTGAAAACCACCAACACTTCCAGGCTCAACCGTATCATTCCTAGATCCTTTTTGTCAAGAATCTCCCATTCTTCATCCTTCATGGCCACCGACTTCTTTTCTACTCTGCTCAATGGTAGGAATAGATCCTTTTGATATAAATAGTCTTCCATCTACATCTTCCATAACTAGTAGTTTTGGCCGTTAAATTTCTCGACCCTAAACTTTCCATCTTCCGACATTGCTCCCACTCGAACCAGGAACCCTTTTTTCTTGCGAGTTACCTTATGCTCTAATACCAGTTGTTAGAAAAACAGGACCGTGGAGCAATAAAATAAAACAAATGCAGAAACAAAACACATAAGGCACACAATACAAGAGAGACACAGATTTACATGGTTCACCCAGTGTGGGCTACGTCCACCAGAGAAATTGCCAGGTCCTTCCTTTATTATTATCCAGCAAATGAAGAGATACAACCTACAGCAAACCCCACTGTAACTTCCTCTTATTTCTCTCACAGTCTCCTCTCTCAAAATACAATATTCACCATACACCATAGCCACGATACATTTCCCTCATAAAAGAGGGTTGCCTTCTAGGGAAAAAAACCCTAACATAATCTCTATCGTTAGATCTGCTTTGGGGGATTCTCCCCCGAACCCTCGCTGGGGGCCCGCTTGCCCCCAGACCCCCCAGCCGGGGGAATAGCCCCCCCGGACCCCGCAAAGGGGGTACCCCCCCTCTGCACTCCCCTGCGTGGAAGAGTGTACATACTTTTGGGGTGTAAATACTTCATGGGGTATAAACACGGCTGAAAGTAAAAGACCTCTAAATCAGGAAGATAATCAGGTTCCACAACCAACAATCTACCGACATATACTCAGTCTCTCTACCTTGAAAATATTTAATGATGTACCTACATCGAAACATACTTAGTCTGTCCACCTTGAAACCCATTAATGATGGACCTACAACTAATCATGTCGGCTCTATTTTTACTCCCTAATTTTTCTCGCACACCTGCCCAAACTTATACTCCCTCATCTTGCTCAAACACTTGACCAAAATTTCCTTCCATGGAGGGTGCACCTTACACTGCTTTTATTTTGGTAAGGGTAGTCTAAACATTCTACCATTTGGTTCTTTTTCAGTGGTTTTTTTCATCTAATTTTGCTTGAAATTTAGTGAGGAAGGGTTGGATCTGCATATTTGAGTGGCCAAGTTTGTATGATCAGAGTGCCTTGAGGTTTTTTAACCACGCTGAATCCATTTATGCATTCAAAAATTCAATTTAAAAAATAAAAAAATAACGATTTTATCCAGATTTACATCCCTAGATTCCGGCCAAAAAAACCAAAAAATAAAAAATAAAATGTTTAACCAAAGCCATTTTGGTATGTTCATTCTTCCATGCACATGTGCATTATTTCATTTCCCATGTTTAGCCATGCAATCAACATGCATGGGAATTTATTCTTGCAAAGTTTATGAACCACTCTATATTTTTCAACAAAATAAATATGCATTGTAAATCTATTTGATCTCTATTTTATAAACTCAAGTTTTTTCATGTTTAACAACACTTATACTTATAACCTCATTTCCTTCACAATTCATTGCTCCATAAATAAAATTCCATTGCTCTCTCTACTTGACTTTATGAGGAATGACTAGTTCTTTTGACTGCCATACAAATTTACTTAATTAATCAAGTATTTGTGTAACTCCTCACACTACCTTAACTAAATACACATTTCCAATTAGTAAGAGTGGACTTTACTGGAAATGGAACTATATATTTTTTCAATATCAATTAATTAGTAATTGCATTGTAAACATCCTATGTCCATTCCATTATTAGCCCCTACCGAAGGCACATAGGGACTATAGCGATCGATAATTCATTGACTTCATATTAATATGTCCTTTGACTATAAATTTTCACATCATCTATATTGTTCGTACTATAGAAGTAAAACATTATTTTATATATATAAAAAAAAAAACTTATATGTCATCGTCAGATTGGAGAATATATTCGAGGTCTTATTGCTAGCTTCACTGTTCCCAATGTTGTAAATGTATACATATCCAAGTTTTGAGCTTAGACGCTCCTTTTTAATTTTTATTACATTTTTACTGAAATGTATACATACCGAAAGTTCTGAGCATGGACGTTGTTTTTTAATGTTTTTTTTATTATTGGTTCCTGTCGAATGCGTAGAGGGACTATAGTGATCACATATTAATATGTCCTTTTAATATTATTATTAGTCCTTTGTATTTGTGTTTGAAATGTTTACATACCGAAGGTTTAGATCATTGACACTTTTTTTGAGGTGCTTGAATAGGCCTGACAGCTTAAATGTTTACATAGCACGAGGTCCTGAAACATGCCTGACAACATAAATGTTTGCATACCGCGATGTCCTTAGACAACCTGACAGTCTTAAATGTTTACCTAGATAGGATTCTCGGAGTACATTTTTCCTCGAAATTTTCCATACAATGTTGCAGTGAATTTGGACAATATTGTTGTCCACCGCCAGTTGAATAGGCTTGTATGTTTCATACTTCTTCTAGGCTTGGAATGAAATTTTTTCATCGTTGAAGCTACATACATTTTTTACTGGTTTGGTGGGTGCTTCTTCTTCGTTGGTTTGTCGATTGTTGCTTGTTGTTGTTTGGTTCAACTTTGCAAGGTTGGGGACCTGAAGTTGCGGTTGGACCTATTGGTGCTTGTTGCTTTCTTTTGTTTACTTTAAATTTGCAGGGTTGGGGTCCTACATTCGCAGTTGGATCTTTTTTTTTTTTTTTTTACTCTGCAGGGTCCAGGTGTTGCACCCACAATTCGACTTGCGCTTCTGTTGTTCATTGTTTCAGAGTAAGTTTCGATGCCATAATTTCAATGTCTATTCCTTCTTTGATGTTTAGTGTTTGCAGTTTGCAAGTAAGAATGTTTGCTTATTTCTATTGGCATGCTCGTCATATGTTTATGGTTCTTTTTGTGCTTCGAATGCAGTTTGGTAATCATTGGAGATACATATGTTGTTTACCGGTTCGGTGGTTTTTTCTTGTTCATTGGTTCGTCAAATGCTGGTTGTTGTTGTTTGGCTCAAGTTTACGAGTTTCGGGCCTTGGGGCTGCAGTTGAGCATGTTCGTGCTTTATTGCTGGTTTGGTGGTTGTTGTTTTCTTTTGTTTACTTCATCTTTGAAGGGTTGGGGTCCCGCGCCAATAATTGGAGATATTTGTTTTTTAGGCACTTTGCGGTGTTCAGGTCCTGCACTTGCGAGTGGACCCATGGTTGTGTTGTTTCCTGTGTCTGGAAAAGTCGAGATCTGGCACTTGTTCCGTGCATGCTTGTTCTGCTGTAAATGTTTTTTGATACTTCAGTTTTGACATGATACAAAATAGTGGCATAAGAAATATTTGGACAACTACATGTGCAATTGCAATATCCACTGTCTTTTTGTTAAAATAAAACATGTGCAAAATGCACTTATTAACCATATATGGTGAAATGTTCCCATATCACAATACAACTTCTTTATCCTCTACATAGACTGGTGTGACCACGATACAATTTTTTTTGTACTTGACATATGACATATGATGTCTGGAAGCATATCTGGATACTTTTCCACAGAAAACCAAAATCATTTAGCTATGGCCATGCAATTTCTTAATATTTTGTGGCTTGTAATATATTTTGGGCAGCGAAAAACTTTATATATTTATAACCATAGATGGAGAAAGAAAAGGTTCATGTTCTAACTATCTTTTATTCTATTCATTGATTCTCATTTAATGTATGTACATATTACTTGTTCTCCGCTGCATAACAACTTCCATTCATGTTCATTGTATTTTGTGCATTCCCACATTCAAACAAACATAATAGCTAGAGAAAACGAAGGAGTCTTAACTGAAGTGGTGGAAGAGGAGATACAAAGGTACATGCTTGTACTGTTATTTCATATTCCATTGTTTTGTATTTCATTTATTGTCTATATATGTGTTCACCTAGTTTATTGTACGTAGATATTGCGTACCTTCCTACATAATAACTTATCTTCATTACATGTCTTCCTTCATTCTAACTTCCTTCATGTCCATTGCATTTTTTCTTGCATTGCTACATTTAAACAAACAGAGTGGATGGAGAGGACCATGGACTCTTTGGTGCAACTATAGAGGAGGAGTTACAGAGTTGCATACCTGTACTCTTATTTCATATTCCATTGTTTAGTATTTCATTTATTGTCTGTGTATTTGTTCTACTTGTTCTACTGCTTTGCACCTTTTTTACTGTATGTATATACTGCGTATCTTTTTTCTTTTTCTCATGTGAGTCATATTCTCTTTGCTGATACATTGAAATACATAGAACTGTATTTCTTTCTTTTGCATGTCTTTTTGCATACCAACATGCCTTCATGTCCACTATATGTTCGGTGTTGCTACCTTGAAAGAAACAGTTTGGTTGGAAAGGAAGATGAATTCTTATATGTGACAACATAGGGGTCTGTGGTACAATATTCGAAAAGGTATACCAATTGTGCTAGTAAATTAAACATACAAAACGGGTGGGGGCATATAATATTGGACTAGAAAATGATGATTTGGAAACAATGGGCCTTTGTTCCCCCCCAATTTCTGTTTTTTCCATTTTCTATTATCCCTTTTTCTTCTGATTGCTCTTCTTAGTCGTCTTTCCTAAAATGCCTTGGTTCACGGGTTGGTGGACTCACAGGTTTACATTTATGGTCATGCTTCTACCATAATCCATACTTACCCACTTTGTTGGTTGTGGGTTCCGAGATGGCGGGTTCAAGATTGCGACTCTGGCTTTAGAGGTTCCACGATATACAGATTGGCTATCATACCCCTCCATCATGCCCTATTTACTATTACACATTTTTTTAGTTAAAAAATCCGAGGCATACAAGTTGACCCTCGGGTCCTCATGTTTCTTAAGTATCCCTTGACACCTTATTTCGTATTCCATCTCCTTCGACACTGCATGTGACATTAAGAACAATTATGGATAATATACAATGCATATGCTTGTTTAGTCCTTTTGATGTTCATCTACACATGCTTGCATCGGAAAAAATTGGACTAGTGACATGGCCATGTGCAGTCAATCATCCCAAACATCAGCAGACCAACAAGGCCAAAGCTAAATATGTATACATTCTATTTCTCATATGTTTTCCAAACAAATATCCTTAGCTATTTATTCATCTATGGCATGGCGAATATATTGTTGTCATCTACAACACATACTTTGTAGTTCACAAGAAGTATCAACAAGTGCAAGCGAGATGCTAAATATAGCGTAGGTTCTGCAGACTAAGAGGCTTGGGTGCAAAACTCTAGCTCCATAGTTCATCCAAGATGTGCACTTACTTGTACATTTATGCCAGGAAAAAAAGAAAACAAATGAAATAATGCACACTACCATTCACATTACTTTTCCTGTTCCAAAAATGTCACCAGGTCTAAACTTGTAACACGCAAAATACTATCAATAGAGGGATTGAACAACTGTCGAACTGGACAAGTGTTCATTGGGGACATAATGGTCATCTATAGCACCTACTTGGACAAGGCAAACAAAACTAGATCCATTATGTGTGCTGACATGATAGACAAGGAGGCCCTGATGAAAGTCACACTGACTATTCCTACACAACTTGTCCATAAACATGCAGAAAAGATATTGTTAGGTAATGGGATATTCATTACAAATTTTAATATATTTCCCAAAATAGTATATGACCGTGGTGATTGTGATTGAATTATATCGCTCAACAAAACAAGTATTGTGGAAAAAATTCCCACTATTTGTCCAGAATATCGTTTCATCCCAGACACAACTATCAACCAACTTGCACAGAGCAACGACATTTACCCAATCATAACCATTGGCACAGTTGTCACACTCATGAGAAAACTTGGCTCGCAACACATTCTCCATATAAAATATGGAGAGTCAGACAACGACAAGGAAATGGTACCGTTCTCCATATCTAGTTTTGTCCTCTACTTTCACAATTCCATGTATCTCGGTTAAGTTACAAAAATATTACACTGTTCCATGTTGCAAATGCAATTGTTCGATACCTATTCAAATTTGTTTTCGTCAATGGAACAACAATTGCATAAAGGGAAATTTTCACTTATGCTCTTCAAAAATATAACAAAGAAAAGAGATGTTAAAGAAAGGATCTTTTGCACAACCCAGACAACATTTGTAACAAAATTGTGAGCAAACATAGTACATGATATCAATAAACTAACTAGCTCTACAAATGTTGTGCATATACATCTACATATTCATCCTCACTTTGCTCATACAAATAGCCTTCACCAAATTTCTGCAGTTTTTGTTTTTTATTTTTTTATTTTTTTGGGTGCAATTGTATATTATATTGTTCAATATATTAACTTCTATGCTCACGTTTCCAGGTTGAAGGTGTTTTGGCTGTAGCGAATGCATACTCGACCCCCTTTGAGCCTATATGTGCGAAATGAAACTCTCCTGCTTCTGCTGCTACTTTCATAAGTGATGATACAATTGATTGTTTGTGATGCAGTAAAAAATGTCCATACATATATATACATTGCCTCAATGCTTCTATCCAAACCATGGGCAACACAACCGTGCACTATACAATTAGACATCCTCTATTACAAGATGTGCTTCCTGGGTTAGCATAATTCTCATATGAAGCATACCTGCAGAAAAAGAAAAAATAGTGTCTACATGTTGCACGACTTTCGGATACTTAGAAAATTTACCTTAAATGAGGACAATGCAATATGCATATTGGTTGAAAAAAAATTAAAAAAATCATATCAAACTTTGGCAGGAAACGAAAATATTTGATGTGTGTTTGTAATTTTTCTTCAACACCCAGATGAATGTTCGTCGGACTCGATTTATTCAGAGTTTATATCTATCAATGTAAAATTCTCTTTCCAGATATTTTGTCTCTTCTTGTGCACTTGAAACAACAAGGAGAATCTAATTACAAATGTAGTCGATGTTGTTATTTTGATGTTTTTTTGCATCTCCTAGTAATAATTTTGCATATTTGTTGCGGTGTGCAAATTGAAAAAAAATGGTGGATGGTTGTGGCTTTGATGGAGGACTCTGCACATTTTTGGGTGCCCAAATTGGACAATTGGTTTCCAACTATATAGCCATGGCAGGATTTCTTCATTTTTTTGGGGGTACCTGAATAAAAAAAAAAAATTTTGTCTCCAACTATACATTTATGGTATGGTATCTGCATTTTCTCGATGCCCTAATTGAAAAAAAAGGACTCAGCATGGATTGAAACATGAGATTGAGATTTTCAGATCTCTCTATAGAGATTGGGGAGTTCAGGCATTAGAATTCATACAGGTAGGTGCAGTTGGTGGTGATATACACACACATAAGATTGTTCATTCCATACATGAGAAGCATCAGAGAAAACCACATAAAAAGTATCCAACTGTAAATAACTAAGGCCCATCCTTTGAACTGTCAAAATAGCTTGCTCCTCTAGGCAGAACCATCAGGCATTTTCAATAATATTGGAAATTTAGCATTGTTAAAACTGGTAGTGATAGACCATGGCACTATCAGAGGAAAATGTCCACAATGATCTTGCTTAATGGTAAAATAGAAATCAACAACTTTATTGTTCCCCATTTTGAGGTTTGGTTATAGCTAGCGTACAATAGTGAAGCTCCACTGGTTTCGTGTTGTCTTGTGTTTTGCAAACTTTTGTTCATATCCCATGGCCCCAATTATTTTCTCGTGGGAACATATACCAGATGTAAGAGAAAACCAATGCCACAATGTGTTTTTTTTATTATATAAAATTGTTTAATGCAAAGGTCAATGCATACTACTCTATGGAACCTTGTGGGATCTTGCTTGATGCCTTTTGTGTTCATGCATTTCCTTCTGCCTCAACTTTCAATACATTTGGTGTTTACTTGGTTCTTGTTTGTATGCTTCGTTCTGGAAAATTAATAATACATTCAAGATCTTCATAGTTTTTCTATGATTTTAAAGACTATAGAGGACATGCTTTGCCCTTTAATATAAGATCTATGACGCAAATGTAGTATGTGGCTTGTTTTAGCACTTTTCCTTGATCGATGAACTTAGCAAAATTAATCTCCTAGAATAACTTGAAATTAAAGAATATATACTATGCGAAGTCCAATGGAACTATCATATCAATTGTTATTGGATTAATCAATAAATGCGGACATAAACTGATCTCCCTAGATCCACCTAGATCTAGAACAAAACAAGATAGGACATGATGCTTTCCCTAAGCTCTAATCATTGAATTTACTATCAAACAAGAGATAAACGACATACCATTTAAATATCACTTCCTTGTATTTTTTGTTGACCTTGCACTACTCCGGTGCTCCTGTGATATTGGATCTGCAAGGGAACACAAACCAACCAAAGTGAAAGAAACAATAGTATACTCAATGAAAACTTATTCATGTGATCAAGGAATCATACAATAAAACGAGAATRGTTTTATGGGAAAGAAACATGCCACTACATTAAATTAAGTAAAAGTGGAAGATACAACCAAAAGCCTTGATGTTGCAAGGTCCCCTTTCAGTGGCCTTGTGCTCCAACACACACACTTGCTCCAAACTTGCATGAAGAAGATCCATAATGACTTTATGAACCAAAATGAATCCCTCAAGTATGAACTGAAGTAGAATTCCTCATACAATTCTTAGCCTATTAAACCTTCATTAACCTTATCCTTTTCTATGAGAAATCCCTCTTTATATAAGGGAAAGAGAGATGGTTAAAGAGATTAGGATGATCCCACCAAATAGAGAAGCGAGTAAGATCCCATCTATTCAGAATTCACCTCATCTTCTAGAAGATCCTCTTCTAGAACTTTCGTGAAGCTCGACCTCTTCTTAGTCTTTTAGCATTGCCGCACCCTGGCTATAGGACATCTTGCAGTGATGTTGCAAACCAGTTTCAGGTCAGAGGGTGACGATCAGGCATCACCACACCCTACATATAGTGTAGCCTTTGACGATCTTCTTTAATAGGGTTTTTGAGAAGAGAAATCCAATCACCTTTTTCATGAAGGAAGGATCTTTTGGGAACATGAATAGACGCTGTAAAAGGATGACTGGGGTGACCAAAATAATGTGCAATATAATTCCCCCCAAAGTACGAGGCTGGAACTCATGACAACCAGAATACTTTGTAGAATGTGTGTGTGTAGGAAACAAGGAGTGCACCAATAAAAAATTTGCAAACAACCAAGCATTTTCATAATATCATTCCATTTCTGAGGTAGGAATTCCCATGCTCAGAATACAAGTGATTTAAATCATAAATGTCAGTCATGACCACCAATCATACACTGTGGATCTATGCTCTAGAAAACTCAAATTCAGACATAGCCACGAGACATACAAAGTGGATCTATGTGTCAATACAAATCATAAATACTCCATCGCAACCTGAAGAAAAATGATAAGATCTAGGGTCTTCAATCCCATCATCTGTAAGTACAAATCTAGCCATGTGATTACAGGTGTTGAAGTCGAACATGGTAGAAACCACTTGATTACCGGCCCTTGATGAAAACTGTTAACAAGTGCGAGGGAAATCAACATTGATGTCAATGATTCCCAAGGTACTCTAGTATAATCTAATGAATGTGAATAAATGAGCTGAAGTCAAACAATCAATGGAATCTCTCAATCATGGGTCAATGATGTGAACCCACTGTCGAAAGTGAAGAAACCGACCATTGAGGCATGCAAGCTCTAAGGTACCAAATGATTTCTAAGTCTTGTTCTCAGATAATGAGTTGAAGTCAATAAGAAAACACTCATCATAGGAAGGCCTTGATGTATCCCCCATCAATGACATGAAATAAGTGACAGATTTGAGGTAGATCAAAGTATGAAAATGATTCGAAATTGACACAGGGAAAGCCGACATGGTAGGAATTTATAACTACAGATGGCTGACTCGATAGAGGGCTTGTTTAGGGTTGGAATTCTCTTGAACATATGAATGACACAACAATGGTTTTAGAAGCATTGACTCAAGGACGATCCAAGATATGAACTTGTGGAAGGCCAAATGAGAGACAAATGGATTTCCCAACCCAGATACAATGATGAAGGGGGTGTCATGTTCAAGAGCAACTGTTACTGCCACTAACACGAGTACAAAGACACATTTCTTTTCCAAATTTCCCCCCAACATTTCTGGCGAGTACATCTTTGTTTTTACGCAAGCTTGAGGAGGATAACATATGCTTGTTGATGTAAGCTCATCCTTCATATGAGTCCCTTAGAGTATTTTTAACGAACCCTAAGAAGGAGTGGCTTGGTCCTGTATGGGTCTTTCGATGTTTGTTTAACGAGTCCAAAGAGAGAAAATTGAGGGGTTTTTCATGTTTAGAGAGTCGAAAAAAAACTTTAAGAAAACTCCACAAGGTCCTTTTTCATAAATTAATATGATGAGACGGAAAAAGTGATAATTTACTGCTCTCTAGATGTTTTCTTCAAATACTTTTATGACTGTGAAAAGAACAAGATCGCTCGGTAATATTTTCATAACAAAGATTGAGCTCGAGGTTTTTCCTGAAAAACCCAAAAAGTATTTGTACATGTGAAAAATGTAAAAAAAAACCAAGAAACGTATCCATGTTCCATCATTTGCACTCCTAGATTTCTCATCTACGAAAAATCAAACACTTGCAATGTTGTTGGGACTTTAGGGTTTAGGTGAAACGCATAAAATAATATAAAATATAAATGGAAAAGTGAAAAAGTTAATAAATATGGGTAAAAACTTCTTTTTACCATTCTATTGTTATTCCACCCAAACCTTGTCCCAAAACCCCCATTTTACCTAAAAATTCCACTGTGGATTACGGGAGGCACAGTTGATCATTTGAGGAACGGTCTCTGCTAAATAGGTAATCTTCTTGTCTTCTTCACTTTCCATGGATAAATTTTTGTTTTTATTGGTTAAAAGTAGATTTTTGGGCTAAATTTGTGAGGGTATTTGCGCACGAAGGTCGCCACAGGTGCCTTATATCATGCCCTACGATGATCCAGGGTCGCCGCCAGTGACCCTATGACTGGATTGTGATGATTACGCACTGTGTGTATGCCTTCACCTATGGTGTTCGCAGCTCAAAAAATTCTTAAGAGATGTTTAGCCAATAAAAATATCCAGGGAGGCAAATAAATATACTAATCTCTCCTTGTGGTTCCAATGCAGGTTTTTGATGATCATAATGTTGGAATGGAGGGAGAGAGAGCATGAGGATGAGGATTACTTCATCGAGAATCACCCAGGAACAGTTAACTCCCTCCGACAGTGTGGGCTGCTAAAATTCTTCAAGATCCAGGGCATGAGGGCCCAGTTGAGGTTGCTCGAATATTTAGTCCACATGTGGGATGTGGACCAGCAGGTATTCCATGTGGGAGCCCACATAATCACTCTAGATATCGAGGATATATATTTTTTGACGGGGTTGTCTTGCCATGGATCCCGTGTGACATTGACTGACAACAGGGGTGGCGGTCTGCCGATGAATGAGTACATTCAGAAATATTGTGTACCAGAGGTTGAGAGATGTAGTGACAAGGTCGCTATTAGGGATGTACGGGAATTACCCCTAAAGACCATCCTTTTCACCATCAAACACATGGAGGGGAGTGAATCTCCCCATATGTCTCTTTAGATATACTTTCAGTATGCAGTGGATTGCATGGAGCCCTGAGTCTTTAACTGGTGTGACGGGGTTCTCAGGAGCATGAAAAAATAGTTGACCAAGTGTAAGAAAGGTGACCTAAAACAATTCAGATACGGGTCGATTTTGGTGTCCTTCTTCCTAGAGAGGGTTCCACACTTGCGCCTATAGGTAGAGTGGGGCATACCGACCCCACAAGATCCAAGAATGAAGAGGTGGTGTGACCTCATGGCTCATCATGTGACTGGTTCTATCGTCAAGTACAATGAAATTTTCTTTGATTGGTTGAGGCCCCAAATGCTTATGGTAGATGATTATGCATATGTCGTCTTAGACTTCAGAGGTGACTCAGAATTGGTTTTTCCTGAAGGTTTTCAATGGGGGAACTTAGGTAGGAAGTACATTTTGTCTTTATAATTTTTTTGTGATTTTTTAAATATGAAATGTTTTTATGTTCTTAATTCGATGACTAATCAAAAATATCTTTGACAATGCAGATGTAGGACCTTATCGACCCACAGGTTCATCTCCCATTCAGAGGTGAGGGGAGAGAGTCCAGGTAGTAGGATTAGCCGTTGCTGACTACGAGGCTATAGAGAAAAACTTGGAGGGTTGACGGTGGATGTCCTAGATACCTCTATTGATGAGATCTCGAGACATTACGAGCGCCACACAGTGGGTGTATCTGGTTCTATCAGTCGACTTCTCTTTAGATTAGCACATGAAGTCGTATGTTATCGTGAGCAACATACTTGATGCTATATTTGTATATGAAGCCATGTGCTTCATATTTTTTACATTTTGATCTTCGGACAAAAACACTTTTTGTAAAACTTTTATTGTTATATATATATATGAGGCTTCTACCGACTTACTTGATTTATATACAAAATGTGATTGGATTTATAAGTGTCTCAAATGTCTATCTAACACATAATTAGATAATGCGTCTATTAATGTATCTAGACATCTAGGAATGTGTTGATATTCAATGTAATCAAAATGATGCTACAAGAGGCGAATTCATAAATATACCCTTAACAAAGTAGAACTTTGGATAGCATATACATTACTCAATTGTAGTACTACTAACTGCGAATCGAGTCCTATGCCAAGATGAAGGATTCCAAGTGAAACAATGTTGGTTAGCAATTCGATGAATGCATTGTATTCCATGATATTGTTAGCGGCACGACCAAGGCAAACACCGTGTATATTGATTAACTCATTCGTAGGTGCGTAGATTTCCCAAGCAATAGATGCTAAGTTTTGAGTACTACGACTAGCGCCATCAGTGAAGCCAATGTAGGGTAGCGAAGACACTGACATTTGGAAACCAAGCATAACGTAAGGTAAGCAATTGGGGGTCGAAACCAAGCAATGAAAAAGAACACAAAAGTAGCACAGAAGAGTATGATACAGTAAAAATACAAGCACTCATGAAAAAATGACTTAAGCATAGTACTTCTACAAGTAAATCCCATTTCTGGGGTCACTCAAAGGAATGCCATCATAATCCACTAACTCATAAGCTCCCTTCTCCAACACTCGTTTGAAAATATAAGGGCCTCGCCACATAGCCTCAAATTTTTCTCCCTCTAGTAAATCACGATCTTTTTCGTAGAGGAGAGATAGATCACCTTCAGAAAAAACACGTGGCTTGGCATGTTTGTCGTATTGTGCTTTAACACATTTTTTCTAAAGTTTCAATAACCAGGGTGGCATCATGACAGGTTTCATCTAATTGCATTAGGTACAATAGACGTTCCTCTTCAACAAAGGTGTTTGGGAGAAGTTCAATGACTAGTTTCAAATATGGTATCTCACATTCAATCATCAAAAAAATTTCTATACCATAAACTAACTGGAAAGGTGTGAACCCATTGGCAGAATTGACGAATGTCCAGTAGGCCCATAATGATGAAAACAACATCATGTGCCAACTTGTCTTCTGAATTCCTATCATTCGTCGAAGCATAGTAATAAGGACTTTGTTTATCGCTTCAACCTAGCCATTGGCCCGTGGATAAATGGGGTTGAGTTTTCATGCCAAAGATCCAACTTTTCAGTAAGCTCGGACATCATGAAATTTCGAAAATGACTACCATGATCAGTAATGATAGCTTGGGGGACACAAAACTGAGTAAAGATGTGATTGAATATGAACAATGCTTAATTTTTCATGGTGTCATCGAATGTAGGCATCGCCTCGACCCATTTAGTGAAATAATCCACAACTACAATGATGTATCCATGCCCCCCGACTGAGTGAGGGTTACATGTCATGAAGTCAATGCCCCACTTTGCGAAGGGACCAACGGAAACTATAAGGTGTAAAAGAGTAGGAGAAGATCTTATTTTGTTGTTATAAGTTTGGCAAGCATGGCATTTTTGGACAGCTGTAATGCAATCCTTGGAAAGTGAGGGCCAAAAATACCCTACTCGCAAGATTTTTTGGGATGTGGCATACCCAAACATATGATTTCCACATGCTCCAGAGTGACAGTCATTCAAATCATTCTCAGCCTCATCGTAGGTGAGACATCGTTGCAAAATAGAGTCAAAACCACAACGATAGAGAGTGTCACTGAGAATAATGTATTGACGGGATTGATATCGTATATGACGACGGTCCATACTAGAAAGGTCAGGCCAAAAATTTTGAGTCTAGAGATAGATGATAATATCTCCATACCAAACATCATCATAACTGATCATAAAAAGGGATTTGTCTGGTAAGTAATCCTCTGCTACATTTGTTATCTCAGTTGAGGGAAGGTCACATATCAATTCGACAAAAACCAAAGATTTCTTAGACTTAGCGCATTCGAATTCTAATTCAAACTTCTACAGAATCACTATCCATTTGTATTAATTTCCCCCCAACAATTGTCAAGTGAGAATATGTTTCATGGGGTTGCAATCATAAATAATAGTGGTCCTGTGTAATAAGATATAATGACGAAAATGTTGGACAACTTGAGCTGCTGCCAAGGCCAATTTCTCCACATGTAGGTATTTGGCTTCGATGGTCGTGAGACTCTGACTTAAATACTAAATTACATGTTCATCGTGTGAATCATCTTCTTGGACTAAAACCATGGAAATGGTATAGTTAGAAGCAACAAAGTAGAGGGAATAGTCTCGACTATAATCTGGTGTGAAAAGCAGTGGTGTACGGGTTAGGGGAAGTTTCAAAGCTTTGAAGGCTTTGTTGGTAGTATTGTCCCATACAAACTCGTAACCTTTTTTCAACAGTCGAGTAAATCCATGCATTAACTTGGCATAATTTTGAATGAATCGATGCAAAAAGTTTTCCTTCCCTTGCAAACTTTGAAGCAGGTGTAGTGTGGAAGGAGGAGGTAGAGTAAGGATAGCCTCAACCTTCAAGGGGTCTACCCTAATTCCATGAAGTGACACAATAAAACCCAGAAGTTGGCCAGACTCCACACAAAAAACACATTTGTGTGGGTTCAAACGTATACGATAGTAACGATAGCGAAGGAAAATGGATCAGATATGGGCCAGGTGATCTTAGCGATGCATGTAATGCATTGGTAGATCATCGAGATATGGTTGTACGATGTGTTTGATATCATGAAAATCATAAGACATGGCACACTGAAAAGTCGCACCATCGTTCTTCAAAACGAAAGGTAGTTTCCAGTAGGAAAAGGTGCCCTAAGGACAAATGAAAGCAGTCTTGTGTTGATCCGCGGGAAAAATATTAATTTGATTATAGCTGGAGAAATCGTCCATTAAGGAGAATATTTCAGTCCCAGTGCAATCGTCGACGATCTAGTCAATGAAGGGGGTTGGATAATTTTCCTTAGGACAAGATTTATTGATATTCCTATAATGTACACATACACCGATCGTGCCTTGTTTCTTATTTACCCGAACCAAATTGGATACCCAATTAGTTAAAGCCACAGGATAGATAAAGCCAACCTTAAGAAGTTTTTCAACTTCAAGCTTGATTGCAGTGACTTTACGAGGGTGGACTGGGTGAAGTCTCTGCTGGACGGGTTTAGTGTCTGGGTAGGTCTTAATTTCATGCACAACCATATCGATATCAATACCTAGCATCTCTTCATAGCTCTAGGCGAAAATGTCACAAAATTCTTGAAAATGGATTTATAAGTGATGACCTCATCAACGGAACATGAGGCTCCGATGTGAACATTTTTGACGACTCTAGGTTTAATGGATATGTCAAGAGGAACGATGGGTGAAATGTTACTCAGGTTCCCTTCATATAGAACATCGTGTGTTGACTCGGGAATAAAGGAAATGATAACAACAGTCAACAAAGTCGAAATCCATTGGTAACTCACTATGGTGTCCTGCTCTAGGAAGAGAATGGAACGATGATTTCCATCATCCCATGGGGTGTCTTCCATAGACATGGATGACATGATCATCTCATCGATAGGAAAGATCATGTGAAACAAATTGGGAGGCTTCCAAGTCCCTTGAAGGAACTTAGTGACCTCGACACGTCTTGGACAATCTTTTGTGTAGTGATCATCACCACAGATAAGGAAAGAATATCGAGGTTTATGCTTATCCTTATCATCAACAGGTTGAGTTTTGGGTTTTTCGGATTGCAGATTATTATTTTTATCCTCCTTTTTATTACGCTTTCCTTTTTTAGATTTATTTTTACCATCATGGGTGGAATGAACTGAATTAACCTCAGAATTTTTTCTGGTGGAGGGAGTAGGAGTCAAAGCATGTTGAACATTAGAAGCATTAGATTTGGGGTTGGTTTGAGGGGCATGCATGGATTGAGCATCATCATGGAAGCTTCCAATCACACCATTAGTAGCATTATAAGCTGTTGGGGTTGTTGAGGTAGGGGTGGTAGAAGGGCGAGGAGCGTAAGGGATCAAGTTGTAAAGTGTACCTGTGTGCAGGTGTGGGAGAGGAAGAATCCAAGGTAAAGTTGTAGTTTTCCCATAAACWGGGTTATGGGTGCCAACTTGGGGTTTCCCTATGGATTGAGGTTTGGCCCCAGATTGAGGTTGTACGCCAATCTGGGGTTGCCACCCGACCTGAAGTTRTGCCCCAAATTGAGGCTATGCCCCAAATTGAGGTTGCCCCCCAACTTGTGTTTGTGCCCCARTATGAGTTTGTCCTCCAAAAGGAATCTAAAATACATAAGTGATAGACGGACCAGTGCCCCCAAGTGGGTTAGAGCCACTAGGGCCAAGATAATTATCCCCTCCAAACAAAGTTGGAAGAGGGACGTATGACCCTCTAGAGAGGTTCTGGGTAGGTGCGGAAACAAAACCAACAACAACATTGTACCCAGGAGGAATAAAAAGTGTTTTCCCTCCGGACAGATTCTGGGTAGGGATGGCGATGGAAGTATTCAAAGCGTGATACCTAGGGGGGAGTGACGGGATAGGTCTAGACAAAAGTGGTGTCCCAATGGGAGCTTTATTTACCACTACATTCCCGGTACGAATAGTCATAACTATGCCAGGCTTAATGCAACCTCAGGTTTGACCCTTGTGTGAGAAGGGCTTCCCAGGACAAAATGTTGCAAGCAGATTTGAACACTCCCTATCACAAGATGCTACAATGTGTTTTATGATTTGGAGAGTGTGCCTCACAACCTATTCCAAAGCGCTAGCCTAGATAATGTTGGTGAGAAGAGTTTGTAGAAAATAAAAGTTACTAATAAATTTTAAAATTACGTAGTGTTTTAGACTCTATTTTTTACTTAAGAGGGAGATGGAAATGAAATCGATGTCATATGAGACCTTGACCCAATAATATGCAAGAAGAGATGAATGTTGCAATTTCTCAATTCAATGAATTCTAATTATAGTAAGTGTTATCAGACAAATCGGTAGGTACGGACACTAACTGATCTCCCTAGATCCACCTAGATCTAGAACAAAACATGCCAGAACATGACGCTTTCCTTAAGTTTTAAATATTGAATTTACTAACCAAAGAGGGATGGGTGACATGCCATTTAAATGTCGCTTCCTCTCGCCATCACCATCCTAGCTCTGTTCCAACACTCATACAATGATGATCCTGCAAAAGAACGCAACCATCCAAAGTGACAACAATAGCATAAACTCAATATAAACCTATGTATGTGATCAAGGAATCATACAATAAAACACAACAAGATTTATAGGAAAGAATCAAATTACTGTATCATATTAAATGCGAAAGAGAGATTACAACCATGGCCTTGATATTGTAAGGTCCCTTCCAACTGTCCTTTATTCCCCACACACTTTCACTCCAAGAATTCTGAGAGCACAGATCCAATAATATTCACAATCTATCTTGACAAAGTGGCTCATTTAGCCAAGCTAAAATCTCCAAAACTCAATCCAATCCAAGCTAATCCCAAAAGCTCCAAATCTAACCAAAGCTAACTTTCTCCATGAGAATTCCTCTCCTTCTATAAGTTGAAGAGGATAAGGTGAGGATGTTAAGATGATCCCACTAAATTATGAAAGCAAGTAAGATCCACACCATTCGAATGCCACCTCACCATAGGAGTTTCTCCTTCTAGAAGATTCGAGAAAATGCTTGTTTTCCCACGTGTAGGCATTCTCACACCCTGTCTATAGAGAAACCTGTGAACATCTCGCACCCTAGATATGGTGCAACCTGCGAGAATAATGTATTCTTGCACCCTGCCTATATAGAAACCTGTGAACTTCCTTTTTTACAGGGCTTTTACAAAGGAAAATGCAACTTATTTTCTCAGAAAAAGTTCTTCTCCATTCTCTCTTCAGGAACTCAGGCCACTGACCCCTATGAAGGCAATAGATAGGTTTACATCATTAACGGTCATAGGGATGACAAAAATAATGTGTAACAAAGAGCCCCCCAAAGTATGAAGTTAGAACAGAGTGATAGCTGAAATACTTTGTCGAGTGTGTGTAGGAACAAAGAACAGTTGGTCGGAAACCTGCCAATAAACAAGGAAACACAACACAATAATATATCATCACTGAGGTAGGCATTCCCATACTCAGAATACAAATGAATTAAGATACATGTGAAGATCCATGTCAAGTAAGACAGGTCATGGACACCAAACATACACTGTGGATCCATGTCAATATGACTCAAATCTGAACATAGCCACCAAAAATACACTGTGGATCTATGTGTTAAAGACTCAAACTTGAACATAGCCACTAGACATACAATGTGGATCTATGCAACAATACATTGAATATACTCCAATGCAACCTGGATCTGTCAGAAAAATATCCAGGGTCTTCATCTCTATCACTCTATAGTACGAATCTAACCATGCAAATACATGTGTTGAAGTTGAACATGGTAGAAACCACTTGATTACCAGTCATTGGTGTATACCGTTAACAAGTGCGAGGGAAATCACCATTAATGTCAATGACTCCCAAGGTACTCTGGTACAATCCAACGAATGTGAATCAATGAGCTGAGGTCGAACACTCGATGAAATCTCTCGATCAGGGGTCGATAATGAAAACCCACTGTCGAAAGCGAAGAAAGCTGCCATTGAGGCATGCAAGTTCCAAGGTACCAATTAGTTTCTAAGTCTAATTCCTGGATAATGAGTTGAAGTAGACAGGAAAAGACTCATCACAAAAGGGCCTTAATGTATACCACATCAATGACACAAAACAAGTAACAAGATTTGATGTAGATCAAAGTAACAAGTGATTCAGGACTGACTCAAGGATGGATGATGCAATAGAAGGATTTAAGACTATAGAAATGGCTGACACAATAGAAGGGTTTCCGAGTTGAACTTCTCTTTGAACATATTGACGACACGACAACTGTCTTGGAAACATTTACTCAACAACAGGGATCACAGACCGATTAGTAATCTTATAAGGAAGTATGATCAGGAGACAAGCAAATTTTCCAACCTAGACACAAAGCGAGTGAAAGGGTGTCATGTTCAAAAGTGACTCTTTCATGGAATACAGGTTTGGACACAATTCTTTCCCAATTTTTTCTCCCACCATTTCTGGCGAGTACCTCTTTATTTTTACGCAAGCTTGAGGAGGATAACATATACTTGTCGATGTAAGCACATCCTTTGGACGAGTCCCTCGGAGTATGTTTAACGAACCCTAGGAAGGAGTGGTTTGGTCCCATGTGGGCCTTTCAATGTTTGTTTAACGAGTCCAAAGATAGAAAACTCGAAGGTTTTTCATGATTATAGAGTCTAGAAAAACACTTAAAGAGAACTCTCTCAGTCCCTTTTTCATAAAGTAGTCTGATGAGACCGAAAAAGAGATAAACTATCGCTCAACAGATTTTTTCTTCAAATAATTTAACGAGCATGAAAAGAGCAAGGTCTCTTGACAATCTTTTCATGTTTAGAGAGTCTGAAAAGAGCTTCAAGAGGACTCCACGGGGTTCCTTTTTCGTATAACCTTTACGAGTCCGAAAAAGTGATAAAAGTATACTCGGTTACATTCTCAATGATTTACGAGCACGAGAAAGAACAAAGACTAAGCTCGGTAACTTATTCTTATGTATTTACGAGCATGAGAAAGAATAAAGACTAAGCTCGGTAACTTATTCTCATGTATTTACGAGCATGAGAAAGAACAAAGACTAAGCTCGGGATTGTTTTCATTTTTACGCAAGCTTTAAAACAAAACAAAACTATGCTTGGAATAGATTTTAATTTTTTACACAAGCTTAAAAACTAAACAAAACTGTGCTTGGACTTGGTTTCATTTTTACACGAGCTTGAACCAGAGGAAACTATGCTTGAGGTAGGTGGTTTCATTTTTACACAAGCTTGAACCATAGAAAACTATGCTTGGACTTCCCAACGCATAACACATGGATGGTTGGTACTTATCCCCCAGCTTAACAAACTAGCGGCTCTACTTCAGCATGAAGTCCAGAGGCTGGAAGTATTTCCCCCCAAGCTTTGTTTCATCCAATGACAAAGGAGGAGGAAAGGAAGCTTCAAATACTAGACGAAGGACTTGACTCAAACAGAGAGGGGGAACACTATTTCATTTTTTCATGAGCTTGACATAGAAACAAGAACTATGCTCGTAACCTCTGTTTCATTTTTTAATGAGGTTGCCATAGAGATGCAAAAACTATCCTCGTACGTGGTTTCATTTTTTAACGAGATTGAAATAAAAAAACCATGCTCAAGTCTAGTTTCATTTTTTAACGAGCTTGAAATTAGAAAATCGTGCTCATAGACCTCTGTTTCATTTTTTAACGAGGTTTCCTCAGAGACACAAAAACTATCCTCGGAGACCTCTATTTCATTTTTTAATGAGGTTGCCTCAGAGACGCAAAAAATATCCTCAGAGACCTTTGTTCTTGATCATGGATTCCAAGAGGACAATGCTCCGAAAGGAGACCATGTCAAGGGAAAAAACTCGGTCATGGATTCCAAGAGGTCTTCACTGGAAGGAAGAAATACACTCTGGAAGGACACCATGTTGAGGGTCATGACAGGAGTAAAGAGATCAGGCTCTAACAACGATAATGAAGAGATCACCATGTCAACTACTGAATCTAAGTTATCAGAAGTCGAAGCCATGGGCTACAACGCCACATAATTGACCTATGGCGGGGGTGATACTGTCTACACATAAGAACTATTAGGGAGGAAATCCAGTCAGGGTCAATGAATGAAAGTTGATCAATAGTCAAAACTTGTCCATCGTGAGGGAAAGATATCACACAAAAAAGAGTAGACACAATAACTTTCATGGCATAGACATAATCTCGCCCAAGGAGAAAAGAAAAATCCAAGGTGTCTTGGACTACCATGACATCAATAAAGATAGTTTTCCCTCCCAAAGTTATAGGAAACTGAGGAAAGGTCCATAAAGGTTGACTGGTTCTTCTGTTAAAATCTAACAGATTCTATGTAACCGGTGCAAGTGGAGGACAACCCAAAGCTTGCCAAGCAATAGAGGACAAAATACTAACAGACGAACCTTCATCTATCAATGTTTGAGGAACGTCCCGACCACAAACCTGTACTGTAATCTGAAAAGGAATGTAAGAGGGAGGACGAGGTCCAGTTATCACACCCCAATCAAAACAGATGGCCTCATTACTTGGAGGGGATCCCATGGGAGAAGGAAGAATATCCATCGGCACGACAGAGTCTGTATCAACAAGAAAAATGTGGGTAGTATCGGGTTTACTCTCGAGCAAGAGAGTAGGATCGACCGATGATGGGATCAAATCGACCACTTTGGTTTCATTCTCCAAGGGGAGAATGGGGTCGATGGGTGAAGACGGATCGACCGCTTGGGTTCCACTCTCTGAGGGGAGAGTGGGATTAACCGAGGAAGGTATCGGATCAACCACTTTGTCAATTGGTTCAACTAAGGACGTGACTAGATTGACGACATGATCAACTAGATTGACCGATGAGGGGACCAGAGTGATCATACCATCAACTATTGGAGGGTTGAGAGAAAGCTTACGGTAAGTAGCTGGAAGTTGAGGTTGTGAAATAGTCATGTCTTCTAGTAATTTAGAGGCTTCGTCCATACAAGGGAAAATGTGAGTGAGATGACTCCCTTTGCATAACATGCACGAGAACTTGACTCTACTTTTCTTCTTCCCAACAATATCGTGACTAGTTGATGGGGGGTCGTTAGTATGTTGTTCAGAGGCTAATGACATGGTTTGGTGAGGGTGTGTAGACCATGCTTTGATAACCTTGGATAGACCAGGGAAATCCTTAAGAATATGGTTACCCTTACAAAGCCTGCAAGGGTACTTGGGCTTACGGGTTGTTTGGGTGATCTTGACATCATCAACACTCCCAGCATGATTAACAATAATTGGTTGTTTTCCAACATGTTTGACAGTGGTTGGAAGTTTGGATCCTTGCTTAACTTTCTTCTTTTTATTTTTTCTTTTCTTCTTCTTCTTATTCACCGGGTTACTAGCTTCAGAACTTTCACTCAACGAAGAAGATGAAACGGAAGGAGACCTTGCAAGCGAAGAAGGTGAAGAAGAAATTACTGGTGAAGAAGCTGAAGGATCAACATGAGGTTGATGCTCTTGGGGGGAAGTGATTGTGATTGAAGCACTAACGACATTGGGGATTACCTGAGTGGAAAACAACCACACCGACAATCCAATAGTGAGACCTAGAAGGCTCAAAGTACCGATGTAAGGAGGACCGATGTTTCCATAGGAAGGAAAAATAAAAGGTTCCCCTGGAGTAGGGGTTCCTTCATTGGTCATTCCGGGAACTGGCGCCATTAAATAAATCCAACCTAGAGTCTGCTAGGAAAAAAAAACAACACATGCTAAAAATCTAGGAAGCAAGCAAACAAACAAAACCTTCTCACAATGAACACACTAGTTGGTGATGAAATCCAACGTCACGGGAGCAATGTAAGAAAGGGCTGAGATAGAGCGGGTGGAAAATTTACGTTGACGACCTACTTAATGGACTTACACCCTGGTGCAAGCTCCCACACATAATCGTGGGTATACGCTCCAAGAAGCCCGAGTGAGTTTAGACAACGTCGATTCTAGGTACCCTGAAGACTTGCCCCTCCACAGTCACCTCGTGTAAATAACCTAGAGAGATAGTCCACTAAGGTTACCAATCACTACAGTGAT
>JASDQU011312598.1:13893-35762 GCA_032191745.1 Picea mariana
GGGATACATAAAGAGACCTAATTTTACTATTAACTAAGGGATTTCCACTAAGAGATTTATACCTAATTGTTACATAAAGGAACCATATTTCCACTAAGGGATTTCTTAACTATAAACTCCCTAACTCCCTTGCTTGATATAGTTTCCCCATTAAGAGAATGACTAAAACTAGCTATTTAATGTTCAAGCATAAGAGAATACTAACATGAAAGAAAATTTGCTACCTATTGCTTGATGGGGGTTGGCATAAATATGCCAATTCATGGCTAAATCATTTGAGAATGGATAAGGAGATCACTCTACAAAACATTAATATACCATGAAAAATACTATTAAATAGAAATTCAATGAAATATCAATTTACTTATGAAGAGTTTTTGTTAACTAGAAGGTAGGGATAAAATGTTATTTCTAACATAAAAACTCCCATATGATATGGGTTTTCATTAGAAAATGTTTCTACTATGAGTGGATAAATTACTAGTGTTAGGTCACATGGCCCTCATAACATTATGATTCCTTGTTTCCTCACATAGTTCCTACCATGTTTAAATTATGCCTACATATCCAACACAAATCCAATAAGTTGTCAATTTGAAGTTATATTATATGAATATAAATATCATCAATAAGATAAGCATTCAATAACTTTCGTCAATATGTATGAAGTAATAAATGAGTATAATTTTGTAACGTACCCCCTCATTACGCCGACAAACCTCTCATAACAAGTGCAATTTTTTTTTGTGTGTGTGCATGTGTACAAGGGTAATGAGACATTATACTCTGCACCGCCACATGACGACAAATCATGAAACAAGCAACTATGATATCAACATAAATATTTTTCACCATACTCAGCAAGATGGCCATACTGGCTTATAATTAAGACGAAGGCCATTCAGGAGTGGTGCATAACGTGTATCTAATGGTAGTCGCCACCGTTCGTGCATGCACACAAGATGAAAACACATGAAAAAGGAAAAAGAGTGAGAACAAGGATTAATAATGGTTATTCGAGCATCTGGAAAGTCGTGGTCCAAGACTATACAACAATCTAAAAGGGTTGTAATTCGGCAGGCTTGTTGGAGCTTCTCTTATCAAGCAGGTGGACGCAACCCTCCATTTCTGTGTGCATGGAGAAATTCACACCAACCCAGAAACTTCGCGCGCGTCCATAAGTCCCAGATCCCTTGCGCGTCTCATGAGTCTCAGGGTCAGGTTAACCTATTATAAGACGAGGCTCCCTACCTTCATAACTCCATTTTTGAAATTTAAGGGTTGAAACAATAGTCAAAAATTAGCGTAGGAAAATATTGCTACCTTAACCAGGAAAATGCCCATAAGGAAAAGGGCCTAGTAAATATTATGAAGGGCAATAAAAACTTGGAGGAGATCACCAGGGAGTGCATGAGGACAGAGCTAACTTCCAAGAAAAAAACAACACGCAGACTCCAGAAAACGGTTGGTAAGATCCAAGGTCAATCCCGGACTAGCAAGGAAATCGCAGAAAAAGTGCATCAGTAAAACCTGTCTACAATCGCAAGCGTAAGGTAATAATGCAACCAGGTCTCAAATCGTAGTAAGGTATCACACAAAGGCGCAGGTACAGCGTACAGGCAAACTAATCTAGGAGGTGGTCACACTGGATCCCTAAGGGAAAGTAATCTTAACCTAAGGACAAGTTGAAAGCAAACCATAAGTAAGGAAAATCACAGACCCAACAATAAGATCGTTATCTATTCCAGTACCCTACTAATTATAGGGATTAATTTAATTTTCTGAGTTGAAACTACAGGCATGAGAATTTAATCTCTTCAATAATTTAAAGCAGAGCGATCACAGTCTAAGAATACTAAATTCACTAGCAGAAATCCCCATGATATTAACGAACAATATGCTATCCATGACGAAATCGTTTCTATTTGTTAAATTGTTCTAAATATCAGTCATTCTCTGAATAATAAATTGTTATACAATACATAAAAATCGTTGTCCAATCTATTTATGAATATGCAGTGAAGAAATAAATATCAATTGCAGGCATGCCAAATTCGGGGTCTCTCAAGAACATTGTTGGTCATTTAATTGTTGTCTCTTATCAGTCCTAGTTCTAGCCATGGTTTGGATGTTCATTATGCTGGGAGTTTTGTGTAACATGGCAGAAAAAAAAATAAACGCCCAAAAATAAAACTGTGGTCAACACGTGAAGCACAACCCAATCAAAAGACGTAGCGATAGGATGCCAAGAAATCACATGGAAGAGGTGCAGAGACAATCAATTAATCACAGAGGATAATTTCCATGTATGCATAAAAACTCAGTCAAGAAGGTAATAACGCATGAAGGAGGTAATTCAACACCAAGCTGATTCATCTAGCAAATATATAACAAGCAACGATAAAATTATCCAGTGATTGAACGTAGAATTAAAGAACTTTTTCATCATTAAAATTTCAAGGTCATGAGACTAGACAATCAACTACATACTCAAAACACATGCAGATCCTAATCATACATCCTACAACATTCTAACAATCAATCGAAATGCATACTGTTGCCTGTTCGCTTGTTTCGAGTGTCGTCCGCGTGCTCTGTACCGCTCCCACTCGCTGACCGTTGAGCCCTCACCGGTACCTCCCAGCCAACACTAGGGGTACTCTGCTTCCCTCTTATCCCCCCAAGCCGTAAAGGGGCCACACACTATCCAAATGGTACGTCTAGCTCCCAGCTTGCCTCGCAAGGCGGAGCTACCACTCCTATCCGAGCTGGGAAATCCCAACCCCCCAAAACTAAATCAGTCAAGTCACTATTCCGATAGCGTAACATTACACTAACAGTCGATCCCCCTACTTCCTCCTCCTTCCTCTCTTTTATAGAGTTTTAGAACTTCCAATCTTTCCCTAATCTCGTTTAATTTATGTTTTAAATAAAAATATTCTAAAAATTCTCCATCGTACAAGTGTCATTCATCTCCCACATTCCTCCAATAATTATTTTCTTTAATTTATTAAATTGTCTTATTTCCCTCACCCACCTAGAGTTGCTCCTAAATTTACTCCTAGATGTCCCTAGATTCCCTTACAGGTTTTAAATACTTTCCCTAAAATGAAGTTTCTAATTTAGTTCAATTTAGAAGGTTCTTAATTGCAGTTTCTTTACTAAGTTGACCTCGCTTTTTACCATAAGTTCCCCTCTTTCCCTTATTATGTTACCTCCATTCCCTAGTTTCCTAAATTTTATAAGTTCCCTCTTTCCCCTTTTTATTAGATCTAAAAAAGACAGTTGCAATTTAACCCCTTTTCCCTTTTATTTTTAATTCAACATCTTTTAAAACTATCAAAAGTTAAAAATAATTAATTTCTTCTTTATATATATATTTTTTATCCACCGATTTTATTTAATTTCTTACTCTCTTCATTTTACCCCAAAATTTATAAAGACCAAATTATTACGTAAGGTATTTTTATTTTTAATTTTATTATTATAATTTTATATAGATATTTTCTCAAGGGTAGACAAAACCTTACCCCTAGTGAAGTTTTTAGACTTAGGACATAGATTATGAACTGGGTGACATTTAATTAGGGGAGTTGTTTTAATTTTTCTTAAAGTGTTGATTGTCTTAGGGCCATCTAGGTTCGTTCCTTTATCATCATCAACGCGACGTGCCCTTCAGAACGCACTGCGTGCTCCAAGGGTGCCACTCTCCTCTTTTGTTTCTTTTGCGCGACGTGCCCTTCAGGATGCACCACGTGCTCCAAGGGTGCCACTCGCCCTTTTGTTTCTTTTTCACGATCTGCCCTTTAGGATGCACCACGTGCTCCAAGGGTGCCACTCGCTTCTTGACTAATTGGTAGACATCAATAACCCCTGGAGTCAACACTCTGTCAGGTGAACTTGTGGGAGACTAAGGGCTTCTAAGGAATAAGGCCCCCACCTTATTGTGTGTCCCTTAAAATCATCATGAGTGACTGTCGCAGTCTGCCCTCATGACATCATGGGTCCTCTCAAACCAAGTAATCGCTAACCTACAGTTCGAGCCACGACGGGAGTGATAGTAGGTTGTGGCAGGGTTGCTATCCACACCTCTCCCTCAACCTCTCTGGTAGTCGTGTGTTGCCCCTTTACTCCATATGTGAGTCTGGTCAGCAAGCTATCATCAGCCTGCATCATCAACAATCATGTCAGACATGTCCACATCATATCATCTAATCAAATGTACTATAATCACAATAAATCAATCAAACCCCAACAACACACTCCCTGACTCGATCCGGAGACCAAGGGTTCTGTCGATGCCTCTGCATACTGAAGGTCCAAAACCCTGCACACTTAGTAAAACCGAGTCAATAGCACATGTCTATGTCAATACAGAAAAACATCATGTCATCTATCATAACGCATCATAATCAAGGACAAATGTTTTAATATCATAATAGTCTAGATCACTTGCGAGCAAGTGTCCTCAAAGAATAAGTTTTCTCGGTGCTCCAGAGCGGGATGTTACATACACCCCCTCTTGGTATAAACTTCATCCCAAATTTTCATAGTATAAATGCCGAAATAAGTGTATCACTGTATCATAAGTCTATCTATCAAACAAAAATGGAAATTGCTAGCGCATATCATATGCGTCCTCCCAGGTCGCCGAGTGCGGACTATAATTGTCCCAATGGACCTTGACCTGATCTACCATTCGACATCGTAACTGTCNATGTGTAGGATCACTAATATAATGTCTCAAAACAAAAACATGAAAAACATCGTGCATACGCCTCAAGGAATCAGGCAAGGCTAGTCAATAGGCCATGGGCCCCTTTCTCTCCACAATCTCGAAAGGTCCCACGAACCTAGGAGAGAGTTTATCTCCCTTCCCAAACTTGATCAAACTCTTAAGAGGTTTAACCCGTAATAAGACTCGGTCGTCGACCTCTTAACTACGGTCGACTCGGTGCGCATCGACATAACTCTTTTGTCGATCCTGCGCTTCTTTAATCCTTTGTCTTATGGTTTTCATTTTCTCTTCCATCTCTTGTATCACTTCTGGTCCCACCAGGACCCTATCCTCAAGCCGATCCCAACTCAAGGGCATCCGACATGGTCGCCCGTAATGAAACTCGAAAGGCACCATTTGAATGGTGATCTGGTAACTGTTGTTGTAAGCGAACTCTATTAGTGGCAAGAATTCTTCCCAACGCTTTTGTTGGTCCATTATGTACATGCGCAACATGTCCTCCAAGGTCTGGTTCATTCGTTTGATCTGACCGTCAATCTCTGGGTGATACGCAATACTAAAGTTAAGTTGAGTTCCGAAGGCCTCTTGGAAACACATCCAAAATCGTCCAGTAAACACCGATCCTCAAACGAATATAATCTTTTTAGGCATGCCATGCAACCTCACAATCTCACTGATGAAAACTCTAGCTATGTCAGGTGCTTGATACGTCGTACGCACAGGAATAAAGTGAGCACTCTTTGTCAAAGTGTCTACTACTACAAAAATCGAGTCATGTCTCCTTGCCATCAGTGGCAATCCAATGATAAAATCCATTGAAATAACTTCCCATTTTGATTCTGGAATAGTATGCGGTTGTAGTAATCCCATTGGGTGTCTATGTTCAGCCTTTACCTACTGACATTCGAGGCATCTGGCCACATAGCTGACTATGTCTGCCTTCAGTCCCTTCCAAAATAATAAGGGCTTAAGGTCTGCCCTCATCTTCGTGACTCCTGGGTGAGCCATGTAAACTGCTCTATGAGCCTCACTCCGGATCAACATCCCCAACTCGTCGTTTGGCAGTACGTAAATCCGGCCTTTAAATGTCAATAACCCATCACTATCAAGTGAAAATCCCTCATACTGTGGTGCCATCATTGTGTTATGTCTGATAAAACCCTCGACCTCTTTGTACTAGCCATCATCATGCTGTAAAGTGAGAATCTTCTCACGTAGATTTGTTTGAAGAGGAAACACCGAGAATATGCGTGGTCTCCAACTCAAAGCATATGCCACTTGGTTCACTGTTCCCTTTATGTAAGAAATCTCAAAGTTGTACTCGCTAAGAAATTTCGACCAACGTCGTTGTCGGGCATTCAGGTCGTTTTGCGTAAAAATGTGTTGTAGTTCACAATGATCAGTATTTAGTTCAAATTTTCATCCAACAAGGTAGTGTCTCCAAACCTTCAAGGTATATACAATGGCTAATAACTCCAAATCGTGTGTCGCGTAGTTCTCCTCATGCCTTCTCAGTTTCCTCTAAATGTAAGCAATCACTAGTCCGTCTTGCATCAAGACTCTGCCTAAACCTTCCTTGGATGCGTCAGTGCATACAAAGAAGTCCGCGTCCATGTCAGGGACCTTTAGTATCAGCGCTGTCGTCAGCAACTCCTTAAGCCTCCAAAATGCTTCCGTGCATTTCTCGCTCCAAAAAAACTTCTTATTTTTCTTCTGCAATTCCATGATTAGATTTGCTATCTTCGAAAATCCCTCGACAAACTGTCGATAGTATCCTGCTAAACCCATAAAACTATGCACTTACATGACATTCATCAGTGCAGGCCATTCCTTAATAGCCTCGACCTTGGTTGGATCCACGACAATACCTTTGCCGGAGATGGCATGCCCTAAGTAGTGAATCCTCGATTGATAAAAAGAGCATTTGGACAATTTCCCATACAATTTGTGCTCTCGTAGATACTGTAGTACCAAGCGCAAGTGCTCGTCATGCTCCTTCGTCGTATGAGAGTAAATCAAAATATCGTCAATGAATACTTGGACAACATGTCCAAGTATTCGTAGAACACCCCATTCATCAAACTCATAAATACCCCTGGGGCGTTTGTCAGTCCGAATGGTAAAACAATAAACTCGTAATGTCCAAATCTCATCTTAAAGGTGGTCTTAGGGACATCATCCTCCTTGATCCGTGACTGGTGATACCCTGATCGCAAATTGATCTTGGAGAACATCGTCACACCCTTCATTTGATCGAACAGATCATCAATTCTCGGCAAGGGATACTGGTTCTTGATCGTGGCCTTGTTCAGTTGACGGCAGTCAATGCAAAGCCTCCATGATCCATCCTTCTTTCATATGAAAATAACCAGTGCACCCCACGGTGACACGCTAGGACGTATCAGTCCCAGGTCCAACAACTCCTTCAGTTGCATTTTTAACTCTTGTAACTCCGAGGTTGACATCCAATAAGGTGTTCTTGCTATCGGTTCAGTCACTGGTTTTAGGTCTATGGTAAATTCCAATTCCCTCTCCGACGACATCCTAGGCAACTCCTTCAGATACACATCCGCAAACTCTCTCACCACCGAAATGTGTTCTATACCTTTCGCTACTCCCTTCTCGTTTAACGCAAGGATCACATAAAGCTTGCACCCCTTGCGCATACTCTTTCGTAGCTGTAAGGAAGAGATGAACCTTAGGGAAACTCCCTGGTTCCAGCCTACAATCACATGTATCTGTCCCTCGTCATTGACCAAGGTCAATCATTTTGTCTTACAGTTGAGTATCGCCTCATGCGACTCCAACCAGTCCATACCAATCACGACATCATAATATCAGGATCATGACGTACACATTGGCCCTTGTGACAAACTCTCCTAGGTTAAGGGCACAGCCCGTAACCTTTCCTCCAACCTTCTGTTAGGCTCCCGAAGCCATCTCTACGAAGCTAAAATCATCCTGTTCGACTGCCTTTACCTTAATCCTTTTTAGCAGTGCACCATAAATGAAACTCTCGGTAGTACCGGGATCCATCAAAATACTAAGGGTCTGGTTAGCGACAGTACCTGTCATATCGAGAATAGTCGACTAATGCTCTGTTTGGAAGTTATTCACCACTACATGAATCCGATGGGACTTGACCATATCTCCCATAGTAGTGGATCCTGCTGATCCAGATGCTCGGGTCCTCTCCACAGGACAGTCGCACTGGTAGTGTGGCTCCCCTCATGCCCAACACCCCTTCTTCGGCCCAGCAGTCCTGGTACCTGAAGTAGAAGATGATGGCCCACCGGCCTGGTACCCTAGTCTGTTTTCCTGAACATGCCTAAACTGTTGCTGCTGCGGGAGACATTGTTGTTGATGTTGTGGTCCCCGATAAGGGGTCCGCTGCTGAGGCGGCGGTCGCCGGGGCGTAGTGAAAGTGGATCTCCTCTAGAAGCCACGATATCCCAACATATGTCTCGCTGGTGTCTGGTGCTGCTATGTTCCAATGGGACCTGCCCTACTGGTCTCACTGGAGTCCTGGTCTGACCCCCACTGATAAGATCCTCCTCGTCTCTGAGGGCCTTCTGGATGGCATCGTGCAAGGTTTGAGGCATCGAAATCCTAACCTTTGCATGTAGGCTGTCGTTAAGGCTGAATACGAACCTGTTTACCTTAAGTTTCTCAGTGTTAAGGTGCGGAGCATACCGAAGCAGCTCCATAAAACGTGCCTCATAATCGAGCACCATACGACCTCCCTATTGTAAGGAGTTGAACTCATTGAGCTTAAGCTCAATGAATTCCTCTTAAAGGTACCTCTCTCGGAACTGTTCCTTGAACAATTCCCATGACACGTCTTCGATGGCCATGTTCAGTGGTGGTAGGAGTGTCTTCCACCATAGAAGAGAACTCCCCTTTAGTTTAAAGACCGCCATGCAGACCTTCATGTTGGAGGTATAATCGCAAAGTGCGAAGCACATCGCCATGTTCTCCAACCATGCCTCGGCAGCTGGGTCGTCCAGGGCACGAAGGAACTCGAGAAATTTGACCTTCACGAGTTTGCGGTGAATGCTACCAGTACCTATCGGAGCGCACGGTGGAACCTCAACGGGTGATGGCGCTCTCGCCTCATTTCTGTCCAAACGACTGATCAGTGCCTCGAACATGTGCTGAAAATATCTCATCATCCCGACAACATCACCAACTACTATCTTCTCCTGATCGAGAACCTGCTCATCTCCCTGGGGGTTAGACCCCTCAGGTGTGGATGCTACTGGAGGCATCGCGCCTCCTCCCCTAGCACCCCATTGTCTACCTCCGCGGCGTCCTCTAACCATGATTACCTGCACACACACAATCAACTTGATCAGCAACAGTATAATCAAATCAGGTCAACGAAAGTCATAGCGATCCCAAGTCGCGGGTCGAACCTTGCTCTAATACCATATGTAACGTACCCCCTCGTTACGTCGACAAACCTCTCATAACAAGTGAATTTTTTTTTTGTGTGTGTGCGTGTGTACAAGGGTAACAAGACATTATACTTTGCACCACCACATGATGACAAATCATGATGCAAGCAACTACGATATCAACATAAAGATCTAAGACGCACATCCACAACTATCAGTAAAGAACAACAATCAACCGACAATTAAAAAGACTGGCTACACATCCGTCCTACCCTGCAATGGTTAGGACCTCCAAGACACATAAGAAACGCTCAAGCCCAGGTTCCCATCGATTTTAACCATTTAAGGTCTCAGTTCTGGCGAATTTTCTAAGGAACATGGAGGTGTCTACGTCCTGCTCGACACAATAGACCAAGCACACAAAAGTTTACGACCCAGTAAACAATTAATTAAACAAAGGACTACAATCCACATTAGTCCGAAGGCCATTCCATCGCGCAACTTTAGATCATAATTTGTCATCAAGGTACCCTCTAAATTAACATTCAAGGACCTTATTGTGCAAGTCTGATCTTGACTCGTTAAACATTTAACTCAATAATTAATCCTAATTTTAATAAAAAACAATGAATAGTTAAAAATTATCATTTAAAGAGAAATTTAATCATTTAGTTTATAACTATAATTCAATAAATAATGCAACATTCTAAAATCATTAAACTCATTCAATGTAAGAGTTCACATGATCCTTCACTCAAGATCTAAGTTTATAATTCTCTATACATTAATTATGAACCAACAATTGACTCAACAATGCATTGATCATAATCCATAATTGACGCAATATTCAAAATCCTTTTAACGCAAGCGTATAAATTTAACATTTACATTAACTCAAAGATCTAAATTATAAATCAATAGCCAGTAATTAATTAGCGCAACGATCCCAAAATAATGTAATTTGCATTAATTGCAAATCCCCAATTACTAAATCATAATAACTCATTGTGCTTAATTCAAGGACATTACATTATATATGTTTATCAGTAACCATAAAAATTATAATAATACATCAAAAATAATAGCAATATTACATTTATCACACTTACCTTGCAATAAGATAACCATCACATTACATCTTATATGGTTTTATTTGTAAGGAAACTACAATCTCATTACCGTAACGATAACTTCATTACACTCTATTTATAAAAACCTTGTAAATAAGGTAACTTTTTTCACCATCGTGGCCAGCCAGTAATCATTAAGCTAAACATTTACCCACATAATGTAAGATGTTGATACATAATAACTGAGGCACAAATAAACCTCCACATGTCATCTAATTCTAACCTAATCCAAACTCAATCTACTAGTTATTAACAGTAACAAACCTTAACTAAATTTATGCAGAACGCTATTATTAAACTTTTGAAGCACAATAAATTTAGCATGCAATCTAGCTGCAATAACCGACTATAAAAGGCAAGTTGTCACTAAATTTAAGGAGGTCTGCAGGGACAATACAAGGTCCTTGAAGCAAGGCAAAGTCCAAGTTGTTGGTTGGTTGGTTGTACAGGGCAGATTGGGATAGACGCATCACTCGAAGGTTGTCCACTAACTAAGGCACTATCAATGTTGGCGCCCATCCAAATTTTCCACCATACTCAGCAAGATGGCCATACTGGCTTATAATTAAGGCGAAGGCCATTCAGGAGTGGTGCATAACGTGTATCCAATGGTAGTCACCACCATTTGTTCATGCACACAAGACGAAAACACAGGAAAAAGGAAAAAGAGTGAGAACAAGGATTAATAATGGTTATTCGAGCATCTGGAAATTCATGGTCAAGGACTATACAACAATCTAAAAGGGTTCCAATTCAGAAGGCTTGTTGGAGCTTCTCTTATCAAGCAGGTGGACGTGACCCTCCATTTCTGCGTGCATAGAGAAATTCACACCAACCCATAAACTTCACGCACGTCCATAAGTCCCAGATCCCTTGCATGTCTCACGAGTCTCAAGGTCAGGTTAACCTGTTATAAGACGAGGCTCCCTGCCTTCATAACTCCATTTTTGAAATTTAAGGGTTGAAACAGTAGTCAAAACTTAGCGTAGGATAATATTGCTACCTTAACCAGGAAAACGCCCCCAAGGAAAAGGGCCTGGTAAATATTATTAAGGGTGATAACAACTCGGACGAGATCGCCAGGGAGTGCGTGAGGACAGAGCTAACTACCAAGAAAACAACAACACGCAGAGTCCAGAAAATAGTTGGTAAGGTGCAAGGTCAATCCCAGATCAGCAAGGAAATCGCAGAAAAAGTGCATCAGCAAAACCTGTCTACAAAAGCAAGCGTAAGGTAATAATGCAACCAGGTCTCAAATCACAGTAAGGTATCAAACAAAGGCGCGGGTATAGCATAGAGGCAAACCAATCCGGGAGGTGGTCCTGTTGGAGCCTTAAGGTAAAGTAATCTTAACCTAAGGACAAGTTGAAATCAAACCATAAGTAAGGAAAATCACAGACCCAACAATAAGATCATTATCCATTCCAGTACCCTACTAATCGCGGGGATTAATTTGATCTTCTGAGCTGAAACTACAAGCATGAGAATTTAATCTCTTCAATAATTTAAAGAAAATTGACCACAGTCTAAGAATACTAAATTCACTGGCAGAAACCCCCATGATATTAACAAACAATATGCTATCCATGACGAAATCATTTCTGTTTGTTAAATTGTTCTAAATATCAGTCATTCTCTGAATAATAAATTGTTATATAGTACATAAAAATTGATGTTCAATCTATTTATGAATATGCAGTGAAGAAATAAATATCAATTGTTGGCATGCCAAATTTGGGGTCTCTCAAGAACATTGTCCGTCATTTAATTGTTGTCTCTTATCAGTCCTAGTTCTAGCCATGGTCTCGATGTTCATTATTTTGGGATTTTTGTGTAACATGGCAGAAAAAAAAAAATGCCCAAAAATAAAACTGTGGTCAACACGTGAAACACAACCCAATCAAAAGATGCAGCGATAGGATGCTAAGAAGTCACATGGAAGAGGCACAGAGACAATCAATTAATCACAGAGGATAATTTCCATGCATGCATAAAAACTCAGTCAAGAATGTAATAACGCAAGAAGGAGGTAATACAACACCAAGCTAGTTCATCTAGCAAATATATAACAAGCAGCGATAAACTTATCCAATGATTGAACGTAGAATTAAAGAACTTTGCCATCATTAAAATTTCAAGGTCATCAGACTAGACAATCAACTACCTACTCAAAACACATGCAGATCCTAATCATACATCCTACAACATTCTATCAATCAACTGAAATGTGTACCATTGCATGTTCGCTTGCTGCAAGTGTCTCCCATGCGCTCCATGCCACTCCCGCTCTCCGACCATCGAGACCTCACCGGTACCTCCTAGCCAACGCTAGGGGTACTCTGCTTCCCCGTTAGACCCCCGAGCCGTAAAGGGGTCACACACTATCCAAATGGTACATCTAGCTTCCAGCTCACCTCGCAAGGCAGAGCTACCACTCCTATCTGATCTTGGATATCCCAACTCCCCACAAGTAAATCAGTCAAGTCACTATTCCGATAGCATAATGTTACGCTAACAGTTGATCCCCCTACTTCCTCCTCCTTCCTCTCTTTTATAGAGCTTTAGAACTTCCAAACTTTCCCTAATCTCATTTAATTTATGTTTTAAATAAAAATCTTCTAAAAATTCTCCATCGTACAAGTGTCATTCATCCCGCACATTCCTCTAATAATTATTTTCTTTAATGTATTAAATTGTCTTATTTCCCTCACCCACCTAGAGTTACTCCTAAATTTACTCCTAGGTGTCCCTATATTCCCTTACAGGTTTTAAATACTTTGCCTAAAATGAAGTTTCTAATTTAGTTCAATTTAGAAGGTTCTTAATTGCAGATTCTTTACTAAGTTTACCTCGCTTTTTACCATAAGTTGCCCTATTTCCCTTATTATGTTACCTCCATTCCCTAGTTTCCTAAATTTTATAAGTTCCCTCTTTCCCCTTTTTATTAGAGCTAAAAAAGACAGTTGCAATTTAACCCCTTTTCCCTTTTATTTTTAATTCAACATCTTTTAAAACTATCAAAAGTTAAAAATAATTAATTTCTTCTTTATATATATGTTTTTTATCCACCAATTTTATTTAATTTCTTATTGTCTTCATTTTACCCCAAAATTTATGAAGACCAAATTAATACGTAAGGGGTTTTTATTTTAAATTTTATTATTATAATTTTATATAGATATTTTCTCAAGGGTAGACAAAACCTTACCCCTAGCAAAGTTTTTAGACTTAGGACTTAGATTATGAACTGGGCGACATTTAATAAGGGGAGTTGTTTTAAATTTTCTTAAAGTGTTTATTGTCTTAGAGCCATCTAGGTGCATTCCTTTATCATCATCAACACGATGTGCCCTTTAGGACGCACTACGTGCTCCAAGGGTGCCACTCGCCTCTTTTGTTTCTTTTGCGCAACGTGCCCTTCAGGACGCACCACGTGCTCCAAGGGTTCCACTCGCCCTTTTGTTTCTTTTTCGTGACATGCCCTTCAGGATGCACCACGTGCTCCAAGGGTGCCACTCGCTTCTTGACAAATTGGTAGACATCAATAACCCCTGGAGTCAACACTCCACCAGATGAACTTTTGGGAGACTAAGGTTTTCTAAGGAATAAGGCCCCCATCTTATTGTGTGCCCTTTAGAATCATCATGAGCGACTATCACAGTCTGCCCTCACGGCATCGTGGGTCCGCTTGAACTTGGTAATCATTAACCTACAGTTCGAGCCACGATGGGAGTGCTAGTAGGCTGTGGCAGGGTTGTTGTCCACACCTCTCCCTCAACCTCTCTGGTAGTCGTGTGTGGCCCCTTTACTCAATATTTGAGTCTTTTCGGCAAGCTATCATCAGTCTGCATCATCAACAATCATGTCAGACATGTCCACATCATATCATCTAATCAAATGTACTAAAATTACAGTAAATCAATCAAACCCCAACATCACACTCCCTAACTCGATCCGGAGTCCAAGGGTTCCATCAATGCCTCTACATACTCAAGGTCCAAAACTCTGCACACTCAGTAAAACTGAGTCAATAGCACCTGTCTATGTCAATGCAGAAAAACATCATGTCATCTATCATAACACATCATAATCAAGAACAAATGTTTTAATATCATAATAATCCAGATCACTTGCGAGAAAGTGTCCTCAAAGAATAAGTTTTCTCGGTGCACAGAGCGGGATGTTACAAATTTAATTAGTTCCCATCTAAGACTCTTTTATTTCTATAAATTAGACTTTATTATTCAAAATGAATTATTTCTTATAACTATTCCTTTAATCAAAGGGCTTGTACAATTGGAAAATACCACCAAAGTTGAAGACATTGGAAAGGACCACCAAAGTGGGAGACTGGTTCCTTTTTGAGAAGTTTACTACACAAGTAGGTCACTCATTTTTTACACAGAGATGGGACCAAGACTCATGACAATATGTAGGACATGTGAAGCATACGGGGATATTTACTTGTACCCATTATCATTAGGTCTCACTAGATGCTTTCAAGATGTTTTTTGTCAACCTAGTCCAAATATAAATGACTCTTGGCAATGAATATTTTTTTCTCTTGTTATTAAATGAAGAACACAGAAAAATGAAAAACCAAGCGTGAATTACATAATCATGTTAATCATTGAATTTTTTAATGAAATTTTTGTTTGAGTCCATAACTAAGGGAGCATATATCATAGCTTGGCCAGACTCACTAACCTAAGGAATCTTGATAGCTTGGCCAGTGATCATTACAGATTACCTAAAACAAAATCAATCTATGAATAGATTGAATCATTATATAAATACCAAAATTAACAAAGTAATATAGATTTTCTATTCATGGAAAATATCTTGAATATTAGTGTTGATTCTTTGTGTAAATGTTTGCTATAAAACACTTTGAACCTAATCAATCTATGAATAAGTTGACTCATTATAGAAATACCAATATTAACAAAGTAATATAGATTTTCTATTCATAGAAAATATCTTGAATATTAGTGTTGATTCTTAATGTAAATGTTTGCTAGCAAACACTTTGAACCCAGTTTTTAAGGATTATATTCAGAGTGCGACTAAGTAGGAAGTTTTGTTGGGAAGTTCCACTAAGAGATAAATGACCTAATATAGAAGTGATAGATTTACTGAACTATGCATAATTGACTTGAAGATCACATTGAGATAATTAATGGAAATAATGGATGCATGTTTCTAGAACATGTCAACAAAAACCTAAAAGATTCTAAAGAATGTTTATTGGTCAAATCTTCCTGTAGTATGGTCTATGAGTAGTTGAATGGTTGAGGACTAAGTTGATTAGGGTTCGTGTTAGAATAACAGTCAACGTTACCATGGAATAGATCAATCCTAATGGTTTCTTTGAGGGTGCATATATTAACCTCAATGAATTGACAAAATGTACAAGGGATTACAAGATCAATAGCTACATGTGTATGGTGCATCAACAATAACTATTGAACCAATTCATTTTCATTAGGAAGTGGGCATCAAATGACATGTAGAATTTGAATTGATTGTTCAAGTGGCATGTAAAGAAGAGGAAAAATTGTAACTATCTCTTAGAGATGGGCAATAAGAATATGAATTGCTAGAGATTGAGAGAGGGAGGTAGAAGTTTGAAGATTACAATTGAGAAATGATGCAATTATAGGTCTCTACGATTGGAAAAGACCACCAAAGTGGAAGACATTGAAAAAGACCACCAAAGTGGGAGACTAGTTACTTTTTGAGCATTTTACTACACAAGTAGGTCACTCATGTCTTACACAAATCCAATAAGTTGTCAATTTGAAGTTATGTTATATGAATATAAATATCATCAATAAGATAAGCAATCAATAACTTCGGTCAATATGTGTGAAGTAATAAATGAGTATAATAATTAGTTCCCATCTAAGACTCTTTTATATCTATAAATTAGACTTTATCATCCAAAATGAAGTATTCGTTATAACTATTCCTTTAGTCAAAGGGTGTCTACAATTGGAAAAGACCACCAAAGTGGAAGAAATTGAAAAAGACCACCAAAGTGGGAGACTGGTTCCCTTATGAGCAAGTTACTACACAAGTAGGTCACTCGTGTCTTACACAGAGATGTGACTAAGACTTGACAATATGTATGACATGTGAAGCATAGAGGGAGATTTACTTACCCATTATCATTAGGTCTCACTAGATGGTTTCAAGATGTGTTTTGTCAATCTAGTCCAAATATAAATGACTCTTGGCAATGAAGGTATTAGTTGCAATGGTATTGTTTGTCAAGTCCAAAGATTTGAAACAAGTTATAGTTTTAACCTCAAAAACAAAAAAATGTGCTATTATGACATTCTTAAAGTCATGGTTGCATAAAGTGGTAATTTTAATATTGATAAAAAAGGGTGCTACCAGTAGCACCGCTTTTCCTAATGGGAGTTGATTTTGGTTTTTTTGACTAAAACATATGGGATTTTAGGGCTAGAATTCTCCCTTTGAAGTCGTAGTTCTTGTCAAGTTAGTAACTATGTTATACATGTCAATAAATGTTTTGATGTAGTTTCTTGTGAAACAATATATATTGGTATTTTTTATTCAAAGATATGTTGAACATGATATCATACAATATGGTTGGGATTTTTAGTCTCAAATTTGTTAATTTCAATATGATCTATAATGTTATTATCAATATCAATATAATTATAGATTTAATTTTAAAAACACATCAAATTTGTTAAACAATAAACATAAAAAAAAATATCGAATTAACTAAATTCTAAGCACATCAAATATATATAACTATAAATTGACTATAAACCTATATTTACATTAACAAAATTTATTTAAATTAATTATTTATAAAATTTTACTAAACTCTAAACATAAAAAAAATAAAATTAAAATCATTATAGATATGATAATTTATTTCAAATTCTAAACATGAATGCTATGAACATACTATAATATATACATAATTATGCTGGGTTCAATTTCTTGTTAAAGTTGATCTTCAACATCATATCCATCAACATTAAAATGAAAATCCATATTTTTTGTTGTGATGTATTTTTGAAATTAAATTAATTATAATTATAGATTTAATTAAATTTGTTGATTTCAATATGATCTAAAATGTTATTATCAATATCAATATAATTATAGATTTAATTTTAAAAACACATCAAATTTGTTAAACAATAACCATAAAAAAAAATATCAAATTTACTAAATTCTAAGCACATCAAATATATATAACTATAAATTGACTATAAACCTATATTTACTTTAACAAAATTTATTTAAATTAATTATTTATAAAATTTTACTAAATTCTAAACAAACAAAAAAAAATTAAAAATCATTATAGATGTGATAATTTATTTCATATTCTAAACATGAATGTTATGAACATACTATAATATATACATAATTATGCTTGGCTCAATTTCTTGTTAAAGTTGATCTTCAACATCATATCCATCAACATTAAAATGAAAATCCATATTTTTTGTTGTGATGTATTTTTGAAATTAAATTAATTATAGATGTGATAATTTATCGAATTATAAACATGAATATTATGGACATTTTATAATATAAACATATCTATGTTTTTCTCATTTTCTTTTTGTTTTATTTGGCCCCATAGCCTGGCCACAGGGCTGGCCTCCCGCGGCCAAGTCACATTCCAGTGGACTGTAACTTACGTATAAATTAACAACAAATTAAAACACTATAAATTGAAAATTTACATTATAAATTAACAACACATTTTAAAATTTTAAACTTAAACTATATACTAAAGCTTCAAAAATTACCTGGAGTTTGGCGCGCCCACGCTCACAAACACCAACACGACCCCTGCGCTCACAAACGCCACCATGACTGCTTCGCTCACAGCTCGCCCGCCTACACAACCTCTGCACTCACTCTCAATCGCTATGAAACAACAACACAATTCGTAAAATGTTTCAAGATCGATGTGTGGTTGATATATAAACAATATTTCGGCCGAAAGATTGTTCGGTCGAACAATATTTCGGCCGAAAGATAGTTCGGCCAAACAATTGTTCAGCCGAATGAGTATTTCCAGATAGAAAATATCTAGCCGACTAAATTTTTACATGCAAATCAATGGTGTGGTCAATGCATCGTTCGATTTGACATTTCATGTTTCGACTGAAAAATAGTTCGGCCGAAAATGATAGCTTTTGGCCAAAAAAATGTTTTTTGGAATTTTGGAGACCCGATTATCATGAAAGTGTAACCCACCTTCGTGATTTCACCCCTACCCAAAGTAATAATAACACTGCAGGGTTTAGACTCATACACAACATGATGCTTCCATAAATATGGTTTTCCTAAAAGAGCATCACAAACTTCAAGGGGAGAAATATTACAAAATACCTCATCTTTGAAAGGCTTGATGTGGTAGGGTAGATGAAACTGTTGGATGACACAAAGATCTCTTCCTTGCTGAAGCCAATTGTAATATACCCCAAATTTACCAATTTAAAAAAAAAATTATGTTAGGGTAATTAAATTTCTTTCGCCTTCACTACTTATTTCAAAAAATTCCTTAATTATAAATGCAGAGTAGTTCTTCTATTTATTTTATCTTTTGGAACTTACACTTAACGTTTTCTTGACACAGGTGCAAAGTTATGTCGACAAAAAATTAACTCTGGAGTTGCATCGAATGATACCGTAATCATATTTTGTAACCACTACAAGAAAATATGGCTATCCTAGAGCCTATCCATGAACCTACCTTAGTGTTTATCCATTACTGCACAAGTATACTTACTCACTATGCACAATCCTATGAGTTTTTCAAAGTTGATAACATTCCTATTCACGAAAATAGGAAAGAAATAGTTTAGTACCTAAACTATTTCACCCACCTTAGCAACTTCATCATACTCATGCTAAAATACTACAAGACATACTATAAGGATTACATATATGTAAGTTATCCCTAGTATAAGTGTATCGTTAGTATACAGGTCGCATGGTCTCCACTATTACATAGTTATTTCTAACCTAACTCCTGTACGAGCATGTGTTAATACTCAGACTTGTTTTTACTACATGGTTGATAAAGAGGTTTCATAAGTTGTCATTAGACATATCCCCATGGTAACAGTCATTGGCGCAAGTTTTAACAAATCAGAACTATAAGAACAATTCCTTAACCAGAAGAGAAGGAAGTGACTATCAGGCACAACTGTAACCCTAATTGACTGGCATCGCACCCTGCCATAAATTTGATAAGAGGTCTGTTGAAGGTATGAAAGATGTGAATTAAATAAAACCCTTCTTAAGACATTTATGGTGTCCTCTAAACGTACCTCTCTGAGCTATCGCTCGACCACCATGCCCAATGTATCCCTTCCACCTCACTCCGTTCACATGGCAAGGTACATTTTCGTAAATACCATTATTACTCTGCTCAGTGAAGGGTTTCTAGGGATATTGTTTCATTCTCCTTTGCTTCTGTGTCTTTTGTGAAAACTATGCAGTACTAACCCTGCAATGTTCAACTCAATAAGCATGGACAAAACCTTAGATTTGGGCTCGTCATGGGAAGAAAGAAAAATAGGAGGTGTCTACCAGTTGGATACTGCCCTGCACAAGGTAAGAAACTCTCAATTATTTTACTTTGAACTCTTTGTGATTATAGAATATCACAACACGCATGAGTCACCATCTATTCCTCTTGAATTTACTAGTTCTGACTTTCTCGAGTCTAAGTTAGAGTTGTATCGATTTGTTGAGTTCCCTTCAATGCTTAGGGTTTGTCGTCGCTCCACTTTATTTCTTTGTATATTTATTTTCTCATACTCTGTGATTGAATCTCTGAGAAAACTTGATAGAGGTTAAATTCCTGGCTTCAGTCTCTAAAGGGGTTTAAATATTTGATATATTTCCTTGTCCATTTCGTTACTGGTCTATATGAAATCGTGGATTTCTTAAATCTGTATTCTAAGTAGTGAATATAGGTTTCTTCCATGTGATAGAAATAGTAAATGAGATAACCTCCATACCCTGTCTAGATATTTCTGTTTTCAATACCATCCCCTACGGTAAGAAAGTGGTTTCATTTTGTCTGTGTTGCATATTTTACTTGCAAGGTGGATGTTTATGATTTCGTTCCTTTTGAATTTTTATATAGCAATATCGTAGGTAAAACAATTATGTATATCTGTCTAAACTTCCAAACTATCGACTCTAAATTTCTAAGAGTATACATCTCGGGTCTTACTATGATTTAATTTGTTTCAAGGATACACAACGTATATTTAATATTCATGTTTTATTATGTGATGGGTCTTCTAGGTTCGTAGGGAGGAAAACTGGAAAGATTCCTCAAACTAATGGCTCTTGAAAGAAGTTAGGCATCTGAGCCTTTACTGTGAATTAAATGCACCCTCAAACTATACGATGTAAAGTCGTAATCCATTCACTGTGGGTATCGGAAGGTTTTCTTTCTACGGTGTAAAGTTTAGTAACTGGATTGTTACTCGAAAATCCATTCACATTACTCATAATTATATAGGAATTGTTACATTCATAAGATTATATTGTGTGTAAATGTTCCAGAATCTAAACTTAATTAGAGTATTTACTCTAAGCTGTTTGTTTTTGTAATTATGTGTTTGAAACTTGTCTATTTTCATTTTCTTTAGCGTAAAGAGAAATATTAATTATAGTATCCAAAAGGGAAATAAATTCCTTTGTGCGACATCCACTGTACTGTGTGAACTTTATCATTCTGGTTATCAAATGTATTCAATTTTTAGCACTGTTCTCTTTGCCTCTTTACATTCTGGAGCATTCGGTTAATTCTTTCGGCCACAAAACTAATGACGGGACCCATTTTTTCCTTGTGAGGGTACCCATCAGTATTCTCTGGGTCAAATTATCCCCTTCGTATTGTGGAAAGATATGTTTAGCAATGCCAATGGGAAAATCACCCATACCAACCTCGAGCTAAGTATTATTCGCACGTTGAATCTTCAATATTTAATTTTCATTGATTTTTCATGACACTGTTTACTAATCCTCGATTTTCCTTTGTAGGATTAAATCGTTCTAAGGAAATGGATCCATGAGATCGCCTCACTCGAAAGGTATTCAAGTTCCAAATATCAACGTTTGATTTTTTTACTTCTTAGGTTCTATTTATTAGTGGTACAAGGTTCCACCCTAGGGCATTCCATTATGATAACTTTTGAGCCAGGGTTCCATAGATAAACTAGTTAACTGTATTTTAATCACTTAATGGAATAAACAGATTGAAAAGGGGAAACCCTATATTGTATACGATTCCCCGATTAAGAGTTATGACAACATGTGTTATGTATAATGTTAAAACTCTGTTAAGTGTTGAACAACCTCTATAACATGTAGCATGTATTATATACCACTAAAAAATTTCTTATGGGTTTGTTGTAAGGTAAAAAGGATTGTAATTTTTTATGCCTTTGATTTAGTCTGATCAATGGAAGTTTACTTTCAATCTCATGTGATTCAAGGATCGATAAACAACTTTCTGTGTTACGAGTATATTATATGTTTATGCAGCTCCATGTATCTATTCATGCCACAATATAT
>JASDQU011312599.1:0-10679 GCA_032191745.1 Picea mariana
CCCATCATCCTTCTCCACTTCCCTTATCCCTCCTTCACCGCCCTTCCTCCATTAACTCCCCCCACCAAATACCTTATCCCTTTCATAAATGCCTTATCCATTCATTCATTATTTATCCTTACGTATTGGTTACGTTATCCCTTGTGGGATACGTAACCCCATTAAAACATTAAATTTTACTATCCACCCCTTATTAATACTTTATTAATTAGTTAATTAATTAATAATCAAATTAATCATATTATATTATAAATTAATCAAATTAATCAATTTAATTTAAACATTATATTATATTATTCACCCCTTATTCAATACCTTTTTTTTTTTTGGATTATTTATTAAATTAAAACATCTTAATAATTAAGGGTCATTACAAACAACTTGCTCTAGTTCTTCTCCTTTGCCTTCTATTTCTGTAAACAACTAATAGGCCTTATCTTGTATAGGTTTAATTTTTTGAGTTACTTCCATAAGTTTTCTTTTAATCGTATGGATCTGTTGTTGGGCAGTGAGTTTCTCTTGAGATTGATTCATTCTCTCCATAGGCGACGGGGCCTTCAGTTACACCTGTAGTGTGTCTGCTTGATACTTCGCTTCCTGGAGCTGCGACTCCAGTGTCTTTAATTATGGATTCTCAACAAGTTGTTCGTATGTCGAGGCACTGCGATCACTCAACTTCTTGCATTCCAGGGCAAGATCTTTCAGTCTGTCAACTGGGCTACGGGCAGTTGTTTCTCTTTGGTCACTTATCTCGTGAGGGGTTTTGGGTACTGCGCGAAGCTCCAAATTTGCGATGCATTGTTGTAGCGTCTGGATGACTTCTTCAAGTTGCGCTACTTGTTGTGTAACTCGCTCTTCAACCTTTACTTCTAAAACTGTCACAAAGAGAAGTGCTCTATTAACCGCTTCCTTCACTTCAAGTTGCTCGACAACCAACTATTTCTTTCCTTGCTGCAGTTGTGCTTTTTCTTCATAGAACTTGCCTTGGAGAGCAAGATTTTCCCATTCTCCAGCACTGCATTTCTCTATAAGGACTCCCTGTACTTGTGTCAAAGCCTAAGTGGCTTGTGTTGTTTCTTCCTGTGCTCGTCGAAGGCGATCTTCGACTGTATCTTTAAGCCGGTGGAGTTGAGCTGGCTCATCTCCGTTTCTGGTGTTGTCAATGGTAGAGGCACAGTGGAAGCTGCGTGGGTGGACTATAGTGCCTGTTGCACTCCTTGGAGCTCAATTTTGATTCTATTGTACATCTCCTCATGCTTAGCTTCCTGTTTCTCTACTATTTCTAGTGAAGCATCATTCAGGGCTACTATGATGAAATTAAAATCATATGGAGTCAGTGTAGTCTGCAACTTGGTCACGGGAGTTTTCGAATTCTTCTGGGAGGAAGGTTTCGGAGGTGAACCCTTCCTTTTCTTCAGGGGTTCCACTTCATCTCTGGGTGAGGTTACCTCACCTTTATTCTGTTCAGCTTCCGTTCCATCTATCTCTTCACCATCACCCCCTTGCTCTGATGTGATGGAATCAATCCTCACAAATATATTGTCTAAATCCTGAACTTCTTCAGTCTTCTTTGTCTTTCTAGGTCCAGGTGTATCCTGCACAATTTCTGGACTGTCGACGTTGGATATCTCTACAGGATCTACTGGAATGAGGAGGTTCACCGACCATTCCTTAGTGATCTCTTCCAGATCTTCTTCCGTCAGTTTATAGTAAGATTGAAGTTGTTGCTTGTGCTCGTCAGCGCGCGCTGTGAGGTAAATAAAGTGTCAGTCTGCGCTGAACTTCATCAAAGGTTGGAACCTATGTAAAGTATTCGGGGTCATACGAGGCTCGGACTGGATAGCTACTTTCAACTGATTGTAGTATGTGTGGAACAAGACATTTGACTTCCATTGCTTATTCATGTCAATGGAATACCATAGTGCGCTAAACTTTGTGGCCAGGGGTTCAAAGGGCTCGATATCCAGGAAGGTCACTNTCTGTGCACTTCCCTGCGAGGTCGACTACAAAACTAGTGACTTGGGTGGGTCGATTCTTTCGTAATAACTTCCCTGCGATCAATTGATAGGCGAGGCACACTACACCACTCTGGATAGAAGCTACTTTATAACCTCGCGTTCCCTTCTCGACATCGATGTAATTCTTTTTTATCCTTTGTGCTAGTGCTCGGTCTATGGTCTTTCCAGGGTAAAAATCCTATGGGTCAAGGCCTTGCATACTCAACCCTATGATCCGGTTGATCAACGCCAGATCCAATGTGATATGGTGTTTTAACCATAAATAACCCCCGTGGTAACAATATATCATCAACTTGACACATGAATTCACCTCCTAGTGTCGTCAGAAGTGAGGAATATTCATAACGTTCAGTAGGGTGGACCACGTGAGTTCCATAGTCCACTGTTGAGGAACAATATTTGAATTCTTTCCTTTTTTTCTCGTCAGGTACTTATGTGGGGAGAGCATGCTATATACCTTCCTGTCTCCGAGGTTGAAGTCACTAAACTTCAACGCTGCAATCTTATCTTGGTTTTTGCGAACTGCGCGTACTCCTTTTGGGAGGTACATAGTGACTAAGGCGTACTCAAAGTCTATAGGCACACTATCTCAATTTATTGTGCCACTCAGAGGTGGTATATATGCGGCTAATATTCTCGGGATTAATTTAGCATTCGTGAGATCATCCTTGTGCTTAGTTCAATTTTCATCTGTTGGTCGGGATGGTCCAGCTTGAGCAGTCTATGGGGAAGCTTGCACTCCTCTCGTAGATGATGCTTGTACACCTGTAGACAATCCTCTCTCTGACATGACTCTTTCATTCATCAGGTCGATGATTACTTCTGTCACTGATTCTTCAACTATGATGAGCTCGTTGGTCATACACGCTTGGGTTTACGGATATCGGGTTCACGATTAACTCAGACACTGTAATGAAATAGATGGTAGCAAGGCGATGATCACTGTATACAATTCACTTAGTCTGTAGGATTCAAACTCTCGGTTAGAAAAAGTGTTCTCCGTGCATGGCATGACAAGATAAATAGGCATCTCGGTAACGGTTTGCTTGCAATGGGTATGAGGTCTCATTAACTCTTGTTCTGTCCATTATGGTGTGGTCCAACGTTCTGGTGGTGAACCATAAATTCCTTTTTATCAGTTCAAGGCAGCAGTCAAATGGATGTATCGTCCCCAATGACTATATTGCTTTGCCATGGCGAAGTGCCATGTGTCACTGTTATGATATCTCGACGAAGCTCCAATTATGCAAATTTTATTTCTGCGAAGTTCCCTCTGAAAATTTCTGTAACTTTTCTAGCTTCTCTTTCTTCTTCATGAGCTTCCTAGCCTTCTTCCCTGCAATCTGAGTTTCTGGATTCCTCTTCTCATTATGATTTTTCTCTTCTTTTGATACGGTGACTTCGCGTTGTTGAAATACTTTCCTAAGTTTCAAGAATAACCCTTTTTCTTCATCTGGAATAGGGACTTCAATCTTCTGTGAGTCCTCTAATTCTCTTGCAACTTCGACATCTGATCCCCTAGTGTTAATTAGCTTCGATATATTATCCTATTCTTCAATCAAATGTGCGATCCTCTTAGCCATGAAATCTCTTAATTCTTGCTTCTTCTATGCCAGGGCTTCCTCTTCTTCTTTCCTTCGGGTCTAGTCTTTCTCAATCCAGGTCTTTCCTAACAAAGCTAGAAATGACACGTTGTCCTCAATAAATCTAATAATCTCAAAATATTCTTCTATCGAAGTTCCATTTTCACTCATAGGTATCTAAGTGAGCCTTCCACATAGGTTCAACAGTTTTCCTATGAATAACCCTATTCCTCCCAAGGAAGGAATCATAGTAGGCTTTCCTAAAATTTCCCAAGTTCTCTCTATCATGATATTCACCTATGTTTCCTCATCCAGAACACATTCAATGTCAAGGTCTCCTATTCTTACTTTTATTTTCTCTTTCTCTTTGAATATCTTTGGTAAACTATCACGTCGATGGTCATTCAGGGTTTCTTTCATCTATAGCAATACTTTCTCTGATTCTTTCTGGGGTTCTACTATTTCTGGATCTGCCTTAGGGTTTTCCTGGTTCAGATTCATTCTTTCAAGATTAGCAATCATTCTCGGGCAATCCAATACTTCATGATCCATAGATTTACAATAGAGACAACTAGGTCTTCTTCCAGGGCATTCCTTAGCAAGATGTCCTGGTTTTCTGCAACTGTAACAGAGGGTTAGTCCTCTCTTTCTTTTAAATGATCCCCAACCTTTCCTTCACTGCGCACTAGGATCATAGTAGCTAACCTGCAAAAAATTCTTTCTAGGATCTTGCATACACTTATGAGTCCAAATACCCTTTCTATGCATAGGTATAACATATCTTTCACTATTCTTATCAGATCTACTCATATCAACTCTTCTTTCATCTATCAGTGCCCTAGTTTTCAAGCTAGGACAAAATATATCAATTATACCTAGATTCATGCTTTGGAAACAAAAATTTCACTAATATTACTTCTACAGAGCACAAAGCATTCAGATCTAGAACTTTTCCACTATTCTTACCTTTATCAGAGCACAAAGCTTTCAGATATTACCTCAAAAATTTTCAATTTTACCTTTCTCAGAGTACAAATATTTCATATCTTACCTCTTTTCTTCTGATCGGACTTATTTTCTTTAGCACAAAGATTTTTAAACAAAGTAGAGTGCTACGCACTGGAGCGATAGATCTACGCACAAAGATTTCACAGTTTCAGGACAGATCTTTGCACAAAGCTTCTTCTTTCTTAGTTCCCAACAATCACAGTTTCAGGTCCTGGAAACAGAACCATTTGTTGGCACAGGGGCAGACCTAGAGTTCAATGCTCAAGAGCACACCAACAAAGCCCTAACTACCAGCCCTTTCAGCAACACCTGCGAAGCAGATGAAGTCTCACCTGAGGTAGAGGCAGGGGTGGTTACAATACTCAAGTGTCTGTAACCTTAGCTGGGACACATATCTATGATTACAATACTTAACAGAGCACTTAGCAGTTACAGTTCATGAGTATTAAACCAATATACACTTCACAAATGAAAACAGAGTATTGAAGTATTCAACCAGATCTATCACTTAGCATCAAGAAACATACCATATCTAATAGATTCAAGCACTAAGAAAATGCACATAGATTAGATCTAGCATTCATTCATATAAATAAGCACAAATTAAGATCAGATCTATCTAACAATTATCTATACCAAAGAACTAAGCAAAAGAAGACATAAACATATCAAGATGAAGCACAAAGCAGAACAACACAATATTTACATGGTTCAACCCCACCCTGGGGCTACGTCCACCAACTCTTCTTCTTTATTATCTTCAGTCAAGTCTCTTATAGGCACAGAGCATCCAATTCCCACTTTGTAGAGGACATGGGATCTGCGCACCTCTCTAGATCCTCCTTCCTTGCGTTACAACACAAATCTTTCCACAATCTGTTACAACCACTTGCACTGAGATTTGCAAGTCTCGCACAATATGCAAAAATCCTTTACAATCCTTTCTTGCACTTAGCAACTTACAACCACGATCACATAGATCGACTCCTAGTACTAAGCCATCTCCCCACTTCTTACATCTCCTAGATATCTATTTATACATACAAAAGTGGCCTAAACAAGAGAAAATCACATGGCCGACATCCCATCCCATTACATAATCCCAAAAACCCAAAAAGGACCCTAAAGGGGCCCAAGATCTCGCGATCTCCGCTTTGTTCTACGCTCCGTCTTCGACAAGTTGTCGAAGTCCCAAAATAGGTCAAACTTGACCAAGTATCCACAAAACTTGGTCGAGGGCCAACAAATAATTAATGTGTGTGCTTAATGTTGAAGGAATTAATGAGAAAAAGAAGGCAATATTGATTAACCCCCCCTCTTAGTATTGCTAGATATTCCATCATATGTGAGGTTATACACAACTGTGTAAAATACATGGCACGTGTACTCAACCCTATACACGACTGTAAATGCAACATCCTGTGTACAAGTCCGTAATTAATGTTTTCTATGGTTGATAACTCAAAAAATTGACTTTTATTTGGTAGGATGGTGCTAGAATGGAGGGAAAGAGAGCACTAGGAGGTAGATTTTGTTGTGGACAGAGATCCGGGGGCCAAAATGGCATTGAAAAGATGTGGATTGTATAAATTTTGGGCACTCAAAGGGATGAGGGTCCAGTTGAGGTTTCTTGAGATGCTTGTGGATTACTAGGATCCTGACAGTGAAAGATTCAACCTTGATGGGAAACCATTGAGGATTGAAGTTGAGGATATATAATTTTTGACTGGGTTATCGTGCCAGGGTGAGGTGGTGAACCTCAAATCTTGGGGAACTGGGAGCAGTATGAAAATAGAGGAGTACATAGATGCTCACTATGTAGCAGGGACCCCAAAGGTCCGGAGTCAATTCCCCATCGGAGCGATAAACAATCTTATCCTCAAGATTGTTATCCTTGTGTTGACCAGGATCACAGGATCAGTTTTGCTGCACCAGGCATCGAGGCCGCTCATGTTCTATGTTGTAGAGTGCTTGAGACCCACAATATATAATTGGTGTACCTCACTACTGGCTAATATGAAGAGAGAGTTGACAGATTGCAAATAGGGTAGAAAGAGGAACTTCGGGTTTGCCTCTATCTTATGCAACTTTTTCTTCGAGCGGGTTCCAGGTTTGGGACCTAGAGTCGAGATTCTTCTGAGAGGACCTAGCGATCCATCCATGGCACAATAGACTGAGGTAATAAGATGGCAGGGGGGAGGTAGGGTGCCCACACCCTACAATGAGGATTTATTCTATTGGTGGAGGCGATAGGTCATTGCTCTGGATGACTACCCCTATGCAGGGATCAACTTCAGAGGGGACCCTGACATGCCACTCCCACCAGGCACCACCTATGGGGACATAGATATGTCAAATGTTTTTAAATATTTTAGTTTTTTTTGTATTTTTGTTTAGTGAAACAAAAATATTTTTGGATGATGCTTAAGTACTAACTAGACACTTGTGTGATGCAGACGTGGGTCCACAATGACCGGACAGGATTCCCCGACATCGTCGGAGGTACCGGGGAGATGAGGCAGAGGGAGGAGAAGCTGAGAGATTCCTTCAAAATGTGCAGGGCAACCTGTCTCGTTTGACTCATAAGATTTTGATGGTCCAGGTAGAGGATCTTTCGGATTCCATGCAATGGCAAGTGGTTGGTGTGCCCAAATCTTGGGTGTGACTCTTTCAACATCTCTCAAATGTCATATTTTGTTATCATGACACACATTCGGTGACACAAGCGTAGATGTCGTGGATCTTGTATTATCGACTGTATATGTGTATTGAGGGTGTTAGCCCCAATTTTGTACTATAACCATAATATTTTTTGAAATATATATAAAAAAAAGATATTTGGATTTACTTATATTACAATGTATATATTGATGAGATGGTTTTCTTTGCTTTAGTTATGTGACAAATGCCAATCTAAAACTAAATTAACATAAGCATCAGATACATAATTAGAACTCCTAGGTATGTCATAATAAGTAATAAAATCAAACTGTCATTCTAAAAGACGTACCCATAGGAATCATCAGATTAAAGTAGGATCATGCACACGGTAACTGTCGTTCAACTGACATACTAATAACTGGGAATCTAGGAGAATCTATAAAGAGTGAATACCATGTGAGATATCATCATGCAAAAGTTCTATAACTACACTATATTCGGCTACATTATTCATGGATGGCCCTAGGAATACACCACCTGAAGACACCAGTAGACCCTCACGTGAGTAAATGATCCAAAATTGGATCCAGAAGCCTGACAGGGCTCGAAAAGGCTCAAAAATGAAAGTGCTCGGAATCCAACGAAACCAGTGCCATTGCGTCCGACTCGTCTTCCTGATTCCGGCCATATATTTACTTTGTCAAACGGGCTCCGTATGTGAAAGATATCATGTTCTGTCCGAAAACCCAAATAGGCAAAAAAAGGGGATGACTGTACAGTCCGTACAGTTCCACATGGCAGGATGACTGTACAGTCCGTACAACCATACAGCTGACGTGGTAGCTCCTGGAGACGACATGTGGCAGGTGACGGAGCATGCGACAGGTATAGTTGGACCAGTCAGAGGGTGACACGTGTCACCACTGTAAGGGTGACACGCGGCACAGGCTGACGTGGCAGACACGTGGCAAGGCTGACAGGGCAGTGACTGGGCAGGTACGGTGATAGGTGGCAGGGTACATGGCAGATACATGGACGAGTCAACATTCGACACTTGGAATTTTTTTGTTTGGTTTTTGATGTGCCACGTGGCCCAGTCATGGGCTTCCACGTGGCACCCTGTGGTTGGCTCGTGGTTTGTGTAAAAGTTTATGGTTTCCACCAGGATCGAACCCCCAACCTTTCCTCCGGGCTATGGACTGGCAGGACCGGGCTAACCACCCGGGCCACTGTTGGTGCTTATTAACTATATGACATTTATTATATTTGAATTGAATTCATAGTTCGGTTGGGGGCGGAAAGGGTTGGGGCTTAGCCCCAACCCACGGTTCAATATACATTACCACATGACCACGACATGGGATGTTGCAGATAGGGCCTGGCCCTTGGTTCCTGGGTGGTTACATATGACCTGGACCTGATATGAAAAGAGCGTGGGTAGTCTGTTAAGCCACCGGTACCATAGAACCACCTCCAGTTTGGCGCATGTGACCAGGGCTACAACCAACGGTCGGGGCACACATGATAGCGTGGACCTATGCCAGCGCCCCACGACCAGGAGCTAGCGTCGGGTATGGGCCAGTGCTCAGCCCTTTAGGTTGGTTCTTGGCCTTATTAAGTGCATGTGACCACAAATAGGGGGCGCGCGCCCAGGCCTAGGGGATAATTCCCAAAATTAAACAATACAGTGGGTTTTTTTCCAATGTTTTGGATTTTATTTGATTTATTGCCTGTTAATAATGGATTTTCTCCATTTTTGGGAGATATTGGGCATTTTTGGAGCCCAAATTTTGGGAGGAAGTTGGGGATGGATAACCAACTTCAGATCTATATAAACCAGGCCTGTTTGAGGCCATGAAAGGACAGTAAGAGAAAAGTTATTCTAAAGGGAAGCCAAGCCAAAGCCATTTTTATGCAGGGAAGCTATTGAGGAGCAAACGCTTGCGGGCCATTTCTAGGAGCTCCGGACGTCCGTTTTGCGTGCCATTTTCTTTGCAGGGTTCTATAGATCTGGAAGAACATGAACAGATCAGTCTTGTAGCCAATTGGCATTGCTGCGATGTATTTTTGAGATTTTGAACAGAAATAAAGAAGCCTCCCCCATAGAGACAAAGGCCCGGAGACGTAGGCAACGTTGTGCCGAACTCCATTATCAATTCTCGTTATATGGTTTGTTTTTTATTACTTCATTTCAGATATTCATATGTGTATATGGCTTTCATAATTCCTCTCTTTTCCTCATTCTTTCATTAAGCTTATCAATTGGATAATTAACGCATGCAAAATTAAAAATCAACCATAGTCATTAAAAGATCCTACGGATTAATAAACCACCCAAGAAGTGGAAGCCAAGTTGCATGTATGACGACTGGCTCCATCTGCGAATCCTAAGTAGACTGAAGACTCCGTTGAAATCTGCCAACCAAGGGAAAACTCTATATGCAAGTTGAAGATGAAAAGAAAGGGAAAAGATATATACACTAAATTAAATTAGTATACAAAGTGTTCCACCCAATATTGGGGCTCAAGTGTAATATATTTTCAAGTAGAGCCCATTCCTAGGCTCGTCCAACATATTCCCTTCATAATCTTCTAATTCATAGGCTCCTTTTTCTAAGACACGTCGCATGATATAAGGATCGTGCCACATGGGTTTAAACTTACCTTCCCCCAATGGTTATTTGGCTTGATCATATAAGTGGACCAAGTCACCCTCAACATACAACCGAGGATAGAAAGACTTATCATACTAGACCTTGGCATGTCTTTTGTTCACCTCGATAGTCGTAGAGGCATCTCGACGCTGCTCATCAAGACTCTCTAGGTGTACAAGGCATCGCTCGAGATCAGAAGTGTTAGGTAGGAGCGCGACTTCCAACTTAAGAGAAGGGATTTCAAATTCAATAGGTAATATTGAATCCACACTGTGTAATAACTAGAAAGGGGAAAATCCGATAGCAATATTGACTGAGGTTTGGTATGCCCAAAGTGCGGGATATAGCATAATGTGCCAGTCAAAATTACTCTCACTGACAGTTTTCTGCAAAATGGTCTTGAGAGACTTGTTGACGGCCTCTACTTGTCCATTTTCCTGGGGGTAGTAAGGGGAAGAATGACCATGTTTAAACCCCAACTTAGATTCTATCTCTTCCATCATTTCATTTTGAAAGTGACTACCATGATCAGTGACAATCTCATTCAGGATACCAAACCGGGCGATAATTTGATTGAATACGAAGAAGGCGGTATTCTTCCCGTCGGATTTAACTATAGGCATGGCCTTGGCCCACTTATTAAAGTAGTCAACGACCATGATAATGTGTTGATGCCCCCCATTTGAAGTTGGGTTGCAATCCATGAAGTCCACCCCCCAATTGGTGAAGGGATCGACGGTAATGACTGGGTGAAG